>OZ012735.1:791944628-792179628 GCA_963859935.3 Lathyrus sativus | reverse complement strand
GCCGAGCACGTTATTCTCCCCGCGGAGGGGAGCACGCGGAGAACGTGTGGAAGGCACGTTGTGCTGCCCGGAGGGATGGGCACAAGTTCTACCCGTCAGGATGGGCACAGGTTCTGCCCACGGGATGGGCACCTGCCTGACGGGAGGAGGTGCCGCCCTGACGGGATGGGCACAGATTCTGCCCACGGGATGGGCACCTGCCTGACGGGAGGAGGTTCTGCCCTGACGGGATGGGCACAGGTTCTGCCCGTCAGGATGGGCACAGATTCTGCCCGTCGGGATGGGCACAGATTCTGCCCGTCAGGATGGGCACAGATTCTGCCCACGGGATGGGCACCTGCCTGACGGGAGGAGGTTCTGCCCTGACGGGATGGGCACAGGTTCTGCCCGTCAGGATGGGCACAGATTCTGCCCGTCGGGATGGGCACAGATTCTGCCCACGGGATGGGCACCTGCCTGACGGGAGGAGGCTCTGCCCTGACGGGATGGGCACAGATTCTGCCCGTCGGGATGGGCACAGATTCTGCCCACGGGATGGGCACAGATTCTGCCCACGGGATGGGCACCTGCCTGACGGGAGGAGGTTCTGCCCTGACGGGATGGGCACAGGTTCTGCCCGTCATGATGGGCACAGGTTCTGCCCATGGGATGGGCACCTGCCTGACGGGAGGAGGTTCTGCCCTGACGGGATGGGCACAGGTTCTGCCCGTCAGGATGGGCACAGATTCTGCCCTTCGGGATGGGCACAGATTCTGCCCACGGGATGGGCACCTGCCTGACGGTAGGAGGTTCTGCCCATGGGTCCCTGCTCATCAGTATGGTCCAATTGGGCCCAACTTCATTTGGGATTTTGGGCCTTCTCGATTGTGGTCTAAGCCTCAGCCCAGTCCAGAACAGGAGCTCCCCAAGTCGTAGTTCGCTGTCAGGAGAGCTATGACTTAAGTAGAGAATAGCGTTGCGCGCGCTGATATGTTTGGCAGGATGTGAGAATGGCGTCGATCGTATCGATCATCTGGGAAGGGCAAAATTGCAGTCGCTCGACATCCAAAAAATTTGCTCGACACCTTCGATCGTTTCTGCTCGACATCCGGGGTCGTGCCCGTTTATTATAACGTTTTGACTTCTGGGCTTGTGCCCCCTTTTATGGAATTCTTGTTTTCCTTTCTAAGTTTTGTGTGCGTGCATGATCGTTATGCTTTTTCGCTAAGTGTTGGCTCGTTTTGCCGAGCTCCATTATAATTGTGAATGTTTATTGTTTTGTGGGGGACCTTTGCTCGGTGCGTGTTACCCGGTAGTGTGGGGAACTATCCGGATGCCCGGGGTAGCTTCCTGGGCGGACAAGAGTTAGGTCACGGTTGTGATCTATCCTGTAGGATTGAACATCCCATCGCGAGCTGGGCGTTCGGCCGATTATGATACTGCGGCGGCGACTCTCGATCGAGGGGGTGCCGTCGAGCGGGCTATTCTCTTTTTGTTCGGGGAGGTATAGTGCCCGCTAAGGTAAGGTCGGTGAGGTGTGGTCGTATCAGTCCACCCTCTTGTTCGCGCGAGTTGTCCCACGCGGGCAGTGTTGTTTAACTGTAGTATTTTTTAGCTTTTCAGCGTTCCATGGTCGAGCTATATGGTCCCGTGTAAGTTTTCGAGGTAGTAGGTTTTCGAAAGGAGGACAAGGCTGGATGGAAGCCAGGGTCCTGCCCGGCAGAGTCTTCTGCCCGACGAAAGAGAGGACAAAGACTGGCTGGTGGGCAGCCAGGGTCCTGCCCATCGGAGTCTTCTGCTCGGCGAAAGGAGGACAAAGACTGGCTGGTGGGCAGCCAGGGTCCTGCCCATCGGAGTCTTCTGCTCGGCGAAAGGAGGGGACAAAGACTGGCTGGTGGGCAGCCAGGTCCTGCCCATCGGAGTCTTCTGCTCGACGAAGGGAGGACAAAGACTGGCTGGTGGGCAGCTAGGTCCTGCCCATTGGAGTCTTCTGCTCGAAGAAAGGAGAGGACAAAGACTGGCTGGTGGGCAGCCAGGTCCTGCCCATCGGAGTCTTCTGCTCGGCGAAAGGAGGACAAAGACTGGCTGGTGGGCAGCCAGGGTCCTGCCCATCGGAGTCTTCTGCTCGACGAAGGGAGGACAATTGTGAACAGCGTCGCCATGGCGGAGGGCACTCGTGATCTTGAAGTTTTGAGAGATGAAGCTTTGGTTCTCTGCTCGGAGGAACGGGGGAGCTTAGTTTCCCACAGACGGCGCCACTGATCTGACCTGATCAGGAGGGATCACGGACTGGCCACACTCTGTTGGGCTGCTTCCTGTTCACCGGTGTTGAGGATGAGGAGGGGGTGTACCTGCAAGGCACTCCGATGCCAAAGTCAAAATTTGGGCAGAGTGAGAGCAAGAACAGAAAGTTAGCAGAGGTGGATTCCCTGGCCCTCTTGGGGAAGAGGGTATTTATAGAGAGACCCCAGCGCTGGGCCAACGGTCATTTGAGCTGGACTGGATGACCAGGCCCAACCCTAATGACTGCTAGGGCTTACGTGGCGTAGTGAAGACCAGGACGTGGTCTTCGCCCTAGTCCAATTGCTCCTAGATCTCCGGAAAGTGGGTTTGACCTGCTCTTTCGGAGGTGGGCAGTTGGTTGATGACGTGTCCCCGCGGAGGGGAGCACGTGGAGAACGTGCGCCGAGCACGTTATTCTCCCCGCGGAGGGGAGCACGCGGAGAACGTGTGGAAGGCACGTTGTGCTGCCCGGCGGGATGGGCACAAGTTCTGCCCGTCAGGATAGGCACAGGTTCTGCCCACGGGATGGGCACCTGCCTGACGGAAGGAGGTGCCGCCCTGACGGGATGGGCACAGATTCTGTCCGTCAGGATGGGCACAGATTCTGCCCACGGGATGGGCACCTGCCTGACGGGAGGAGGTTCTGCCCTGACGGGATGGGCACAGGTTCTGCCCGTCAGGATGGGCACAGATTCTGCCCGTCGGGATGGGCACAGATTCTGCCCGTCAGGATGGGCACAGATTCTGCCCACGGGATGGGCACCTGCCTGACGGGAGGAGGTTCTGCCCTGACGGGATGGGCACAGGTTCTGCCCGTCAGGATGGGCACAGATTCTGCCCGTCGGGATGGGCACAGATTCTGCCCACGGGATGGGCACCTGCCTGACGGGAGGAGGCTCTGCCCTGACGGGATGGGCACAGATTCTGCCCGTCGGGATGGGCACAGATTCTGCCCACGGGATGGGCACCTGCCTGACGGGAGGAGGTTCTGCCCTGACGGGATGGGCACAGGTTCTGCCCGTCATGATGGGCACAGGTTCTGCCCACGGGATGGGCACCTGCCTGACGGGAGGAGGTTCTGCCCTGACGGGATGGGCACAGGTTCTGCCCGTCAGGATGGGCACAGATTCTGCCCATTGGGATGGGCACAGATTCTGCCCACGGGATGGGCACCTGCCTGACGGTAGGAGGTTCTGCCCATGGGTCCCTGCTCATCAGTGTGGTCCAATTGGGCCCAACTTCATTTGGGATTTTGGGCCTTCTCGATTGTGGTCTAAGCCTCGGCCCAGTCCAGAACAATTTGTATTGATAACTTTTAAATAATGAAACTTTGATTTTCTTTGGATTCTTTTATTTTTGAGATGCTTCCATTTTTAAATATTGATAAATCTACTTAGTTGTTTTTGATTAGCTTGTGCTAGTTTGTTTTTTTTATTTGTGTCCTTAGAGTTGTGCTTGTTAATTTTTGGACCAAAATGATTATTTGGGATTTTAGTGTGTTTGTTTTAAGTTTTTGGTATTATATTACACTTTTTTGTTTATGTTGAAGAATATGAAATTTACATTAAGACTTGTTAAAGTTTTAGTATGCGTTGTTAAAATTTGTCGGTCTATTTGGTAATGATTAACAATTTTGTAAATTATGTAGTAAATCAAATTGTAAAAAAAATTGGCGGGCCGACCCACCAACTCGTTAGTAAACAGAACGAATTTGACTTTTGAGCTCAGACGCCTAAGTTGGTCCCCCCGCTTTTGGACGGGTTTAAATGAGGCAGGTCTAAACAGGGCGGATCTCCCACTTTGCCACCCCTCTTACATATACCATCACAATATATGTAATGAAATATCACATCCTTTGTACCTTTCTTTATATTTCCGCAATTTACACCAGGACAATAAAAGATACCGTACCGTTATTGTCAGGAAAATTTTGATCAGCGTATTCAATGAATTCAAGAACTCCTTTCTGACATAGGAGTTACAATTAGTATTGCATTTAATTTATTCGTAGCTTGATTGTTGTTGAACATTTATGTTCGTTATCACACCATTTGGTTTGTGATACATATATTGCTTTTCGATAGTAGGTTCGGTTAGATGATTTGATCCGGGTCGTTTTTCTGTTGCACCTTATTTTGAAAGCAGATTTTTGCCAAAAAATTTTAGTTGATGAGTCAAGAAACTATATTTTTAGCGGTTGTGTTTTTAGTTGGAGAATTTAAACAACTATGATTAAGTGGATAAGGACAAATTTAAGTTTTTCGGAGGAGGACTTTTTTTTTTTTTTTCATTTAAGTTTTCAAAGATAAAGGATAAAGAGGTTTGTAGAATTCTTAGTGTCATTTGGTTGGCGGCTTTATGGAACATATGATTATTGCGTAATGCAATATTATTTAATGATTTTATACCGAATTTTAACCTGTATTGGTCAAACAACAAACTCAAAGTTTAAGAATGGTTAAGGGTAACTTCAAACTATAATTATCCTTGTAATATTTTTGATTGTTGATTGGTTTATTTCCCTTCAGTTTTACTCTATTTAAATCGTTTATTGCGGTTTTATTGTAAGAAATTTGAGTAGCCCTTATACAAGTGATTAATGTTAACTGGTTGCTTATTAATAAAATGAAATGGATGACAACATTTGACCATTTTTCGCTCTTTTTTCATCACTATAGTAATGTGTAGTTTTACTTTGAATGTGTGAAAAATGAAGCCAAAGAAATATTTAGAACAAAAAATAACATCACATTTTATTTATAAAAAAAAAAAAAGAAAAACTATATCCTTTTTCATTTGCTTGTCACATACCCCCAAAAAAAAAGTGTATTCTGTAGTTAAATATTATTAAATTCTACGTATTTAAAAAAAAATCAAATGTCAATAAAAAGACATCGGTTTTATATTAAAAAACGTTATTGATTTTAAGTGTGTTTTTTTATATAACACTATTGAGTTGATGCTTGCGTCAATTAATTGGTTAGTAAGTAAAATTTATTAATTAATTTTATATTAAAATGAATCTTTTGAGAAAATTTATATTTATATTTTAATTGGAATAATTCTTAATTAAATTTTACTTATTTTAAAATTTAATTTTAAATTATCGTGAGGTTTTTTTTCCCTTTCCAGTGTGTTAAGACAAAAAAAAAAGTGTTCAACTAAATATATCTAAAGGTTTTTTTTACAAGCATCAATTGTATTTAATATTGCAGTGGTGGATTTTACATCTACTAAGGAAATTAGAGTTTAATTAAAAAAAGCTAAAGAAAATAAAATGTTATTCTGATTTTCCATATACTCTAGAGTGACATGATACTCCTTAAAAACTAACATTCTTTTTTACAGGTGACTTCTTAACAATTTTTACATGAACTAATACAATTAATAAATTATGTTGTTTCTAATACTATTTTTTCCTATAATATCATTAACCGATCATTATTTCATTCTCATTATTTATTACTATATAATTAATAATTAATTAAAGGTATTATAGATCAATTAATAATAAATATTGCATACTTAAAAGTGACATGTATATAGAAAAAAAAGTTCTGTAAATATAACCTGTAATAGAAAAGGACTTTTAAATAATTCTTTTAGATCTGTCTAACCCAATATTATATTTGCCTTGAAACACTCATTAATTTTTTATTTTATAATAATAATATATATCTTATTAGGAGGGCATGACCAAAAAAAAAAACATTATAGTAAAGCACGCCATATAAGAATTAATATGTTTACCAAAAAAGATAAAAGTAGTATCACTAATTCAATTATTGCGGTGAAGAAACGTGAATCATATATTCAAGATAAAAATGGAAATCGTATAAGTGAGGAAAGAAATTGTAATCTTCGGAAAATTCAATAAATCTTCATACACCCTCTGCCACTAGCACGTTACATAACCCTTTCTTTTTGGCAAAACCTCAATTACCATTACTATCCCTTGTGATACCTCCACACCTTGCACTTTCATCTTTCAAACAGGCTCCAGAGTATTCAACTTAACCCACCCCAACGATGGCGATTTCCAACTATTCTACCTCACCTATTTGATTGGATTAACAACTATGTTAGCCACCATAATTGCAATGTCATAATCATGGACATACTTTGTAACAACCTCATATGGATCATTTGGTCTAATATGGCACGCCACCGCTTAAAACGCTTCACAATCTCCATCATCTTTTTGCCCCAAGTTATTGTTCATATTAGTATTAATATGCTGCTTCAAGTTAAAGGTGTGAAAAATACATAAGAAGGCGGAGTTGAATTGTTTTTTGTGTTCTTTTTAATTTATCTTCTAATCAGAGTTTTAGAATCAGAACTGATGTAATATAATTAGAAAAGTATTTAAAGGAAAATGTTGAACATTTAATTTTCTCTGCAACAACAGGGTATGAGATTTGTAAGCTCCCCCTGAGTCTGATGGTTCACAACTGAGTTTCATTGACTCTAACATTAAGAACTATTTTTCAAGAAAAATAAATTAGTCTCCTTAGTAACATCAGAGTCTGAGGTTTGCAAATTCCCCCTGAGTTAAAAAGTTCGAAGGTTGAGGTTTGTAAGCCCCCCTTAGTTCCATATTTAAGAACATCAAAATAATAATATTTTAACTCCCTTTGTCAACACCAGAATACAAGGTTTGGAAGCTCCTTCTGAGTCTTATAGACTAAGTCAGAGGTTTGTAAGCTCTTTCTTAACTCTATGTACAAGAGAGTTAAAATATGTTTCCCTTTTTTACTTTTCTTGGCAACACTAAAATACAAGGTTTGCAAGCTCCTTCTGAGTCTCATAGGCTAAGTCAGAGGTTTGTAAGTTCTTTTTTAACACTATGTACAAGAGAGTTAAAATATGTTGCCCTTTTTCACTTTTCTTGGCAACACTAGAATACAAGGTTTGCAATCTCCTTCTGAGTCTCATAGGCTAAGTCTGAGGTTTGTAAGCTCTTCCTTAGACCTATGTACAAGAAAGTTAAAAATACGCCCTGAGCAAAGTAACCATAAAAATAGAAAATAAATGACCAATATGTACAGATTAAATATTCAATGAGTTCAGTTTCCACTTAAATACTTCCTATTATTTCTCCCCCTTTTGTCACATCAAAAATAATATAAGGAAAAGAAAGAAAAGAGAAAGAATATCACAAATAAATGCATCTCAGATCATCATTATTGGATCAATTTCCAAAGAGGAAAAGTAATCAAGTAATAAAAGTCATTAAGGTTTGTAAAGTGCATGCTTTGAAGTCTTAGTGGTCATTACTTATTCCAAGAATTAAACAAGGATTAATTATAGACTCTTGGTATTCACAAAAGTCATTATAAAAGCATTCAACTCCTTAGTCATTTTCATCAATCATCAACCAAAAGATATAAAATCATCAACTGAGTCATAATACATATGTGGTAACAGATGTAACTGAAAGATCTACAAGTTTGACAACCTAATCCCCTTAAAGGCGAGCTGCTTCTGAGTCCTCTACAACTGCGCCATTGCCCTCAACACAACTTTCATTTGAAGAGGCTACTTCAGCAGCACATGAATGACCTTCAGAAGGAGGTTCAATAGTAGCAGCCTTGAAGCCAAGGAGAAAAAGCATGAAAAGGTCAAGGAAGAAAAAGAGGGTCAACAAGCAGTTCTACCGCTCACTTTCAGCCATAGAAGAGGAAGAGGTGATTGATTCTGAAAATGAGGAGGTAGACTATGACAACAGTGGGCGCCGTTGGGCACGAGTCACAAATCCTTGTAAACCTTGACATACGAAATGAATTCAAATCCAAGGGATATATAATCCACATGAATTATCACTTCTCATGAGCCATACCCCATCACAAGTCTCTTTACCCATAGGTTCCATTCGTACATACGGGAATCAAACCTGTCAAAGTAATAATGCATACATTCTAGAGAAACACTCTACATAAGCCTCTACTTTTGAAACGATACACGTCAAGTGATTGTTTCTGACTACGTGGTAAATCATAACATAACTTCGAATGGATTCTAATTCTAAGGGATATATAACCGAACTTACGAATCGTCACTTCTCATGGGTCTTTCCCCATCACAAGTCTCTTTACCCGTAGGCTCCATTCGCTTATGTAATCACTAAGGATAGTGTGATTGTATTCGACAATCACAAGGCATCACATTCGCCTTAACCACAAGCACATAAATCATACATGTTCCATACAAAACTCTCCTCACAACTAGACAACTACTTGCCAATGATACACACCTAGGTATTCTTGCACAAGCATTGCCATCTATGTTATTCATCATGACTTAATCATCTTACTAATTCATTTCATTAGTTAATATCAAGGGTTTCTTCACCATTTTTATAATGTTTTAAGCACGCTATCAAACAGTCACATTCAAATATGTACATATATGACATAACATAATGTCATACATGAAACACATATAATAGCACATCATATTAAATGTAACCAATCATAGTAGTTTACAAACACATCAAGACATTATAAGCTAATATCATTCTTTACTAAGCATTCTTAATTGGTTCATGGTATCACA
The DNA here is from genome assembly GCA_963859935.3 of Lathyrus sativus. Lineage (NCBI taxonomy): Eukaryota > Viridiplantae > Streptophyta > Magnoliopsida > Fabales > Fabaceae > Lathyrus > Lathyrus sativus. Next base: position 792,170,811 of record OZ012735.1, on the reverse strand, counting down.
TCACCATTTCATATCCCCATCGGATTATCTCTCCAATTCGGAAGGTGTTCTTCATCACCCACTCACATATTATTAATTCTATTATGGTTTTCCTCACTTTTCTTAATCCTTTATAAACATATAATCATCCATGGTAAGCATGTATAACCATCATGTTAATTATGTAAAACAATTCATGGTACCACTAATCAAGCATGAGGAACCACTAAACATTTAAATAAGAAAAAGAAACAAAACCTGTCAGGCTCGCTGTGCGAGCTCTAGACGAGGTCACTTTGCCTGCATTTCACTGTGCGAGGTCTGAGCGAAGCATGGGAAAACAGAGGTAATAGAAAAATTCCTTAGTGGTTGTTGTGCGAGCTCTAGGCGTGGTCTCGCCTTCGCTTTGCTGGAAGCTCGCAATGCGAGCACAACAGACTGAGATAGTCATTGTTGGCTCGCTGTGAGACCTATGAATTATCCAGATTTCCAGCAACACGGAAACCGTATTAACCATGACCAAAACTCCAATTCTTCAATACCTAACAACCCAAAACGTAATTAAACATTTATTTAGGCATGGTATAACATTATTAAGCATTCAATCCATCAATTATCTCAAGAAAACAACATTAGATTCAATTCCAACAAAATCCTTAACCCACCAATGTTCATTTCTTTTCCCCCAAAGTTATCACTAACTAACGAAACTCACCTTGCAATGGAGAAAATGAGATGGATTGATGATGATGAATTTCTCTTCTTCCTTTTTCAAGAGTTTCTCATCTTCTTTCCCTTTCTCTTCTTTCTTTCCAACATTCTTCTTTTTCTATCTATTTTATTTTTCCACCAAATATATATATATATATATATATATATATATATATATATATATATATATATATATATATATATATATATATATATATATATATATATATATATATATATATATATATATATATATATATATATATATATATATATATATATATATATATATATATATATATATATATATATATATATATATATATATATATATATATATATATATATATATATATATATATATATATATATATATATATATATATATATATATATATATATATCTATATATATATATATATATGGCAAAAATACTGTCTAGGTCCTTTAAGTTATTTTAAAATATCCAATAAATCATTTAAGTTTTTTTTTGTAACGCTTTAGTCCTTTATGTTAAATAACGTTTGTATCGTTGACCTTTTTAAAAATCTCCGTTACATTAAATTGCAAACTCATATATATCATTTGAACTGGTTTTTTTATACTGATCACGAATATGCAATCAAATTTATTAAACAAGTTATGATTCATGAGAATCAGAGAAAAAAGTGGACAAATAAATAATAAAAAATCGCTCTATCCGATCAAAATACACGATCAAACGTAAATTTAATTACATATTCGTGATCAGCACGAAAAACCAGTTCAAATGGTATATGAGTTTCCAATTTATTATAACAGAGATTTTTAAAAAGGTTAACGACACAAACGTTACTTAACATAAAGAACCAAAGCGTTATAAAAAAACTTAAATGACTAATTTGATATTTTATAATAACTTAAAGGAATAAAATAATACTTGTGCATATATATATATATATATATATATATATATATATATATATATATATATATATATATATATATATATATATATATATATATATATATATATATATATATATATATATATATATATATATATATATATATATATATATATATATATATATATATATATATATATATATATATATATATATATATATATATATATATAAAGAACCAAAGTGTTATTAAAAAACTTAAATGACTAATTTGATATTTTAGAATAACTTAAAGGAATAAAATAATACTTGTGCATATATATATATATATATATATATATATATATATATATATATATATATATATATATATATATATATATATATATATATATATATATATATATATAATAGTTAATGACATAAATATCTCTCTTTGATATTTATTGATCAAATATTAAAGTTATCAAAATATCCTCTCTTATATTTATTAATTAGTGGGATATCCGTGCATTCACACAGATACTTGTCGGTGAGGCGCATTTGTCACTAAAAAATAAATGTATAAAATTAAAGAAAAATAAATTTAAAAAATAATATTGTGTAGCTAGGCATAAAGTATAAAAAAAAGAAAGTTATATTAAAAGTTGAAATATTTATAAAATCATTAAAGAATCGAATATGCGTTAAATTTATTATATGCAATAATGAATATTAGAATATTTAATAATGAGAAAAAAAGGATAATTTGAAATGAAAAAAAATAATAAAAAAATCAAATATATATGCGATTTTAAAAAAAATGAGAGTAATTAAAATAATGTTGGGAAGAAAAAAAACGTATAAAATAATAAATATTAGTAGTATTTAGAAAAATGAGAATTAAATAAAATAGAAAATTTAAAATATACGAAGAATAATAGAAAAGGTGAATAAATGCGTTTGTATATAAATGAAAGTGATAAATAAAAAGTTGCAAAGAAAAACTGAATTGGAAGATAATAAATATTAGCATTGTTTATTAAAAATTGGATTAAAAGAAAACGTTGGTTTAAATTAAACTTTAAAGATTTGAAACGTCTAGTTTAATTAAAATTAAATAAAGAGTGTAAATTAATTTCGAATATTGATTATGATGGTAGAAATCTACAATTTGGAAGAAAAAAAATCTATATGTTATCGAGAGTGATTGGAAAACTAAACCTAACGTGGGTAAATAGCAAGAGCATAAATATAAGAAAGATAGTATAAATATAAGAAGGATAGAATATTTTTATATAGTTTAAATATATAGTGTTTTAGTGAATATTTTTACGTTGAACTCACTAAATATTTGAATGCATATTTAAATTGTTATTTTTATAAGGATAGATATTTTACGTTGAAGAATGTAAATATTTTAATGGATATTTATATAGTTAAAATATTTTTATATGTTTAATATTTATTAATAATAATTATCTGAAAGTTGGACACCAATTACATAAGAAAAAGGAAATCAAATGCGGGAAGACAGATGGAAAAAATGTTTTTGTAAGTATAGTAACATTTCAATGCACTGTAATAAGTCATAATATGTATGTATAATCCACTATATTTATATTATTTAATACCTTATTTTGGTTAAGAATGTTTGAAGTTTGGTTATTATGTTGTTTTGTGTTAAAGAAATATGTTGTTATTTTGTAAGGAGGAGTTAATCTGCTCCAAGTATTTTGTTTCATTTAAAATTGAAATTTGTAGTTAACATGGCTATGTTTTCGTTGATGAAAATTTTTTAACAACAATGTTTTAATCATTCTGCATAAGTCATTAATATTATAAAATACAAGTACTATTAAGTGATGCTGTTATATTAGAAAATATAACAATATGAATTTCAATGTTATGTTTGTATGTTAAAGTTGTTGTTTGTATGGATATGTGTTACACTATGAATAAGGTGTTGCAATAGTTTTGAAAGAATTAGATGTCATTCACTATAATATGAAGGGTCATAATGTAACTTAAATCAATATAATAAATGTCAAATTAAAGTAAAACATTATTGACTTGTGAATTGCATCCTTTGAGTAGTCAATATAATAATACCGTTACTATATTACAAAAATAATTGAGTAGTCACGTGAGAGAAATAGATAGCATTGTATTCATAATTGTTGTGGTGAGAATAGAATATTAAATTATTAATTAATTTGAATCACATCTTTAATTCACAATTGGTCTTTAATTTATTCGAAGGAAAGGTCAAAGGAAGAAAAAACCTAATTTTGCATCATAAACACAATGCGGGGAGAGATCTAGGATTCGGGAGTTGGTTAAACTTAGTGAAGGTATTAACACCCAAAACTTCTGTAGTACTCTACAGGAACCTCTTGTTTTAATGTTGCTATTTTGCTATATTATTTGCTTAAGGGTATATGCTAAGGGTTAAAGTTTAAAGAAAAAAGACCTAAGGGTTAGTCCTAAATTTACTCGCCAAGATTCGCATCTTGTGCCTACGTATCTTGGGTAGGGGATGAAATCAGAGTAATCGTAGTTCCCCTTGAAAGGGAGGTTAGAAACTTCTTGACTGTGGTCAAGGTTTCAATGGGGAATAAGCGTTCTTAAGCACTATGCCAAAAAAGACCTTTAGCAGCGCTTTTTTTGGCCTTTAGCAGCGCTTTAAAGCGCTGCCAAAAGTGGCGCTGCTAAAGGTAAAGGCATCGTTTTTTCAATGAAAAAGCGCTGCTAAAAGCTCCATTCAGCAACACCTTTAGCAACGCTTTTTTACCCCTTTAGCAGCGCTTTTGTAAGCGCTGCATAATTCCCCCAACCATCCCCCCCTTTAGCAGCGCTTTTGCAAAAGCGCTGCCATAGCCCACCTTTTAGCAGCGCTTTTTACAAGCACTGCCTTAGACCCCCCACCCCTTCCAAACCAATAGCAGCGCTTTTGTAGAGTAATATTTGTGACCTTTAGCAGCGCTTTTATGTAAAAGCGCTGTCTAATGTCTCAGTTTTTAAATTTTTTTTTTAAAAAATATTCACCCTGTTTTGTATATTTTACCAACAACCTGCTTATATTACACAAACCTGCTTATAATTCAGACCTTTATTTCAACATTTTGGCCTTATAAATAAAATTCAAACTTTGGCCTTAAATATACAATTCAAACTTTGGCCTTATATGTACAATTCAAAACTTTGGATACATTGTAACTCATGACTTTGTTCATAAACATTTTAATATACACATAAACCTGTTTAAATATGTTACAACAAAATTCGATCCTCAGAATTACAACAACACAAATACATTCAATTCACATATAATTACAAGTCTTCCAATCCGAAAACTCTATACAATTCTCAACCCAAGAATAAATTGACACCATTCCTCTTTAATTTCTTCCAATTTTGCTTTCGTGTAAGTAGCGCACTTGAATTCATCATAATACTACATAATATAACAGATCGAATAAGATTTAAGTTTAAAACTAATTACTCAGATGAAGTATCGGATAATTATCAAAATGAATCATATAACTTATATAATGAATTGATCCATACCAGGACTGGAATCTCAAGTTGACTAGAAAGAATAATTTCCCTCATAAAGCGCAATACAAAATATCCACAGTCAATACCATTGCGCTGCCGAGGACACTGTAAATGGAAAAACAAACGAACATTTATCCGGGTATATAGTTTAAATAGTTTTATCAAGTAGAAACATGCGAGAATATACCTCCACTCTGATCCAGTTGATGTTGTTAGCCTTACTTTTTGGCACCGTTGCATCTCTTTGTGCTCTGAATATTTGTATAACTCTAACATAATATAAACGCATATTTAGAACAATGTCACATAATAAATAAAGATATATAATTAAAGACAACAGTATATGTCATCACTTACGTATCAACAAAGTTCCTCAGATTTTCATATTTTGTTGTATCGTCATCCAATGAATCTATATAATACACTATTTCTTTCGTCGGATTAATTGCGATCAACAACTAATGTCCACTATAAAATAAGACAACAGTTTAGACGGAAATGTTATATATATAGAAAGGGGAAAATCGAACAATTATAATAAATGAATTTAGAATAAAATCTAACCCATGGTCAGTGTTATATGGCAACAAGAACAACTTCTCCGTAGTCGCGCGCATAAATCTCTGCACTGTGTACTCTTTGACTGTATCTGGTGACTGATCTATTATACGTGAGTTGACACAGCTAGCAGATAAGAATGCGAATACTGAAGTCAATTCATTCGGGACCAATAACTTGTCATACAAGAACCTAAAAAAACATAATCAACATTAGAATATTAAGTTAAACGAGCAAATTTTAAAATGTTCAATTATTTAATTAAAATGGATCGAAGTACCTGATGTATGAATGCATAACACCGACGCCCAGTTCAGAATGGTTGAAAACCTGATCAAAATCCTCCTTAGCAATTGTTTTGGGATATTTAAAACCGAAAATACCTGGAGTGCGACAACTCCTATTTCTACGTTGAAATTTGAATTTAAAAAGGGTAAAAGTAGGTATTCCACGGCGGAAAACCTAAAACGGAGTGCGGCGACTCCTTAACCTAATTCTAGGGTAAAGGGTAATTTGGTCCACGGCGGGACGCCTATGTAGTTAGGGTTTGAAAAAGTCAAAGGTGAGGACTATTAACGCGGTGGTCAAACAGTTAGACATAATCCTTCGGAGGGGAATTAACGGTGAAATAATATAATGAAAGATAATTAAACGGCAATATTGAAATATGGAAAAGTGCGAGAATGATAACGGAACAAAAGCGACTATTGCCTCGCATAAATTACAACCCCAAAAAATGAAATACGGAGAAATAAATGGTTAGTAAACCAAGTACAAATGGGAAATAATGAAAAGAACGACATAAACGTTAGACAAAATTAACAGGGCAAGGTTACGGATCAAATCCGCAATTAGGTGACGGTTCCACTCGAAACTGAAAGTGGAATATTAGAAAGCTTGGTTAAACATGTCTTGAGAAAAGAGTTTTAGAATTAGTTGCTTTTAAGAGAATAATAGTAATGGCTTTAGAAATTTTAATATCAAATTTTTTTCAAAAGATTTTAAATTATTAAGTTTTTAAAAAATAAATTTTAATTTGAATTTTTAAAATAAGTTTTTTTTAAAAGAGGTTTTAACGTAAAAAATGGTTTTTATTATAAGTTCTTAAAAAATAAATTTAATTTTAAGTTTTAAAAGACGTTTTTTTTTTGTTAATTAAGTGTTAAAGTTAAATTTTAAAATCAAGTTCTTAAATTAAACGTTAAGTTTAAGCTTTAAAATTAAGTTTTTAAAATAAGTGTTAAGTTTAACTACCAATTAAAATAAGTTATAATTTAAGTTAAACAGAATTTTGATAATTTGATTAAACTAATAAAAAAATATTAAAAAAAACAACATAAAAAGGGGAAAGAGTCAATGTTTGTGTAATTTAGGGTTTGTGAACCCTCTTCTTCTTCCTTATCCGCGACGGCCATGGTTGAAGCTCGATGGAGCTTTTCCGTTCTTCACTTTGTCTCGTCCATCCTCCTTCTCACGATTCCTGCAAAAGGGAAAAAAGAAAAAGAAAACATCTATTAGATGCGTTGCTCGCCGTCCGTTATGGTTTGAAGCGGCGGCGTCGACACGTTGTTTGGTATTGGACAGTGATGATGAGACAAACCAAAACCGCGTCTCTCTGAGTCTGTGTGTTCTTGATTTTGCTGGTCTGAACTCGCGGATGAAAAGTGTTCTTGTTGATGACGCGTGAGTTTTTCCAACTCTTCTTCTTTTTTGAAGAACACGGATGACCCTTTGATGTTGAAGTTTTGGTTGCCTCTGATGCTCGCGGATCGGATCTCCTTTCTGGGTTTTTTGCCGCTGATGATCTCCCTCTCTATTTTTCCGATGATGATGAACTCTGAGGATCCCCCCCCCCCCCTTCTTTCTTCTGATCCCTCGTGTTCTTATATTATTTTGATTCCATGGGCCTGGATCCCTGTCATGGTTGTTACGATTTTATGATGTTCTGATGGTTTGTTGCGAATCTCGTGGCTCCCATGTTGTGATTTCTTGCGATTTTTTAGGCTCCATTGTTGCTGTAGGTTGCGAATTTCTTGCTTGGTTGGTTGGAATTTTTCCAGGAATTGGTTTGCTGCTTGCGTGGATCTTGTTTGATCCATTTTAGGTCAGAAAATTTTGGGACATGTTGTTAGTGACACGTTTGGCAAAAAACCATTTTTTGGATAAGTGCTTTTTCCAGAAGCACTTATTTTCAGAATCAGTTTTTCTCGCAAAATCACTTTTTCTCTCTCCTGGACAAATTAGAATAGAAATCTGCTAGACTTGTGCCGAGGTCGAAAAATAAGTCGGGACTCGATGATGAGTTAACTGAGGGTATCGGATCCGCAAAAAACCATTTTTCTAACCATTTAAAAATTTCTTGCTCTGTTGTTGATTTTCTTTGCAGGTTCGGAGAAATAAAGTCGAAGAATCGGTCGCGAAGGCACTTTTAGAACAATTAGGAATTTTAGAACTTTTTGTAATTACCATTTTTTGTAATATTGTAATATTGTAATAATATAGAATTAAAATGAATAAATTCAAATTATTTTTCCAATCACATTTGTCGATTACAATCTCCGATTCTAATTTCCGATAAATATCTCCGAATAACCCATCCGATAAAACTTAACCAAATAAATTCATTTAATTAAATCTATTAGACTAAATTTCTCCAGATAAACTCAAACAACTAAATTCCTTTAATTAAATTTAATCGATTAGGATCCTCCAAATAAATTCGTCTGAATAAGTTTGTCCGATTAAACCCATACCAGTAAATTCATCTGATTCCATTTACCCGACTAAATTCATCCGGTTAAACTCATCCAAATAAATTCACCTATCTAGCTTCATCTGATTCAAACTCTTCTGATTACATTCAAATGACTAACTTCTTCCGATTAGACTCGTCCAAATAAATCAATCTGATGACATTCCTCCAATGAGATTTATCCGACTAAGCTGTGACGTTCCAACTCCGAATTTGACAACTAATCATTTTGCACGATTTAAATCCGACGTAACTGAGTTCAAACAAATTCTCCTGCAAATTAGTTCGTACCCGGTAATAAAGTAAATGAATATGGCCTCGAACGGATAAGCAGAAAAATTCAGCTAAACGGAAGAATGAACTGTCTTCCGTATTGAGAATTCAAACCGCACCTCGACTACTTTAACTCAGTAACCTGAATCAGCTCAACTAACAGTCATGATCAAAATAACATATATTCATTATAAATTCAATGCGCACCGAAATTCCAATGTTCCTTTAAAATCGACTGTTGACCAGCAAAAAGCAGGAAAACGTGCGTCTGTTAAAATAACTTCTTCAAAGCAAATTCTCACACCGATTTAACCCGAATCCACTGATATCTCAACACATTCAGCTCCATATGGTTTAGGAATCAACAACATTTCTGAAAATTACTTGACGAGTGAATCTCGGCTCTTGAATAAACAATATTGTGTTACGAGACGTTTGTCGTCAATATTGTCGCAAAATTCAGCTCTTCACCAAATAGGTCACCTGAATCAGAGATGGAAACCCTAATCGCTCGAGGGATCCCTGAAGACGACACAGCTTCATAAATCGTCAGCAGGATGCAAATTAATGACCATTTTGCCCTTCATAAGTTAAAGAGCACACAATGTGATTTATCCTGCAAAAACCAGCAGCCTGAGCAAACCTGTTAGTGGTTAGTTTACAATGCAATGCAGAATGAAATGAAATGCGAAATGAGCCTACTAATCTAAGGGTAAAATTTGGGGTATGACAATGATAAATACCACTATCTTATATATTCCAAATATCTCTATTCTATTATCTTTTCTCATAACTTCTTCCAAATCCAACGTATTCTTTCTTCCACCCTAAGGTTTCAATTGAAATAAAAAATTAGAATTCTTATTCATTCCACTTTGATTGATTGCTTCACAATTGGGAAAGTGTCTTCACAGGTTAGTTATTCAATTACTGGTAGTTAAATTTATTCACTTTTATGTTTTTAATATATTAGAGAACAAATGATTAATCAATTAATTGAGAATTTGCAATTTCTACAGATGTATGCGGAGATCGATCCATTATTTGTGAGAATCTAAGACAACAAATTATCTAAAAGTTGGATAATATTGAACAATCAAGGAGTTCACCATGAAATAATATTTAACAAAGTTGGAGATCATCCTATGATAATAAGTGGATGGCCATTTTTGGAAGAATATTACAGTTTACCGTTCGAAGTTGTTGTTGAGGTTGGTTATTATGGTAACAACAACTTTAGAATTATGGGTTTTAGAGAAGTGTCAAAATGGAAAGGTTTACCTCATTTTCATAGTAGATACATGTTCGCTAAAGATATATATGCTTTCGACGTAATTCTGAGCCCTATTAGTGCATCTCATCCAAAATTAGTTGAGCATTGTTCAACTGAGTTATATCAAATCTTAATTGAAAATGTACAAGAGATTGACATAACAAACAATTATATATAAAAGACCTTGTCTTCTCTAATCTTGAATCATATAATTCGTTCCTGTCGAAAAAGTCCCCCCATTCCCCGTAAAAACTCTTCTAAATAATGAAAATCCAATGGAAGTGGTTGGAAATGCCCAAAACACCCTCGCAACTCAACGCTTAGACAAAAAACAAAAAAAGAAGGAGAATCAGCGTTTTGAACTAACACGACTCGTGTCAGGTGACACGAGCGCCCATGTTGCTCTTCTGTGTTTTCTAATTTTTTTCTACAAGTCCTAGACCTTGTAACACAACCCGTGTCAGGTGCTCCGGGCGCCCGTGTTGCTTCACGACCTCTAACTTTTCTTGGTACTTGTCTCAGCTACCATCCTGACATGACCCGTGTCAGGTGACATGGGTGCCTAGACTTGGCATCTTCTTCTATTTCATCTCTAGTGTCCCCGTCGCTAGACTCGTTCAATTCTGACTGACGCATGGTCTGGTCTTCGACGACATCATCTTCCCCTGCGTCCTTTTTGTTAACGACCATCGTTTGATCTAGAGGAGAACTGTTTGTGTCAACCAAGTTTGCGTCCCCCTCCATAGGAATTTCTTCATCATCTGCTACAACAGGATTAGCCGAAGCATTATCCTCTTCGTGGTCAGATCCATCAGTTTGAGACTGTTGGGTCGTTGTCTTTGCAGGCGAAGGAGGAACTGTGGAAAACTTAGGTTTATTAATCTCGCCAAGAGAACTCATACCAGAACCCAAATCAGAGGTGGGATGGTAAGTGGGTTCACCTTAGTTGTTCAAGGGATAGATTGACAAAGGAAACTTGGTTGGATTAGTTTCCAGACCCCTAACATCAGCCTAGATGAAAAAACAGACATAAGAGAGAGCAAGACAAAAACAGTGCAAGTTCTAGAAGAAAATAGTTAAATGCGCAATATACCTTAGCATTTTCGTCAGCAGGACTGGAGTTGTCGCTCTCAATAGGAACAATAGGTGGGATCGAGACATCCTCTGCAAAAGCTTTAGCAGGATCTTGAGGGGGAATGTTCAATTTGGGAATGTTGATTATAGAGGGAGCAGATGGAGCATCAGGGGTATCTAGGCCATGGGTGATTTTTTGCCTTCTCTTTATTTGGGCATTCTCGCGAGGAGATCTGTCTTCATCGTCTGAATCAATGATAATCTGAGCAGAAGCCTTTTTGAGCCTCTTTTGTGGAGTAGGTGGTTTTCGGCTAACTTGAAACAACATAAGATGTTAGGGGTAATTAATAAGGGCGAGATAACAAAGGCTTGCGAAAGATTACCTTTTGGTCTTCGACCTTGCATTCAGTCTTTGGTGTTAGGGCAGTTCTTTTAGGAGCAGCTGCAAAATAAATCATGCCAATACCAGTCAGTAACAATAAAGCTCAGTGTAAAAAGTCTAAATCGAAAGGGGATGACCTTCAAGAATGTCGGATTTGATGCGAACATCTTCGATATTAACATGAAGGTGCCCTTTAAAAGTATCGAGTGTATGTTTAGTCGGAAGCACCCACTGTGCTTTGGGTTTCGCCTGCTGTCAAAGGATTTTTATAGAATCTCCACAGATGAACCAATCTGGAAATGGAGGGGCAAGAGCCACGCCAAAACCAGCAGTTGGTAATCGAGGGATTTTTGGAGGAAAGAGTTTAAAGGCAACCTCATACCGTTTCTCACGAGGAACATATGAGGGAATCTTTAAATTTTCCATTTTCTTAGAAAACTTTTCCTTTAAAGTAACAACAGCCTCACAAATGGTCCGACTAACATCGTCTAGTCGATAGGCAGTTTCGAAGTACTTCTAGAAGGCTTGAATCTCTTTGATATGGGTAGACGTACATTTCTTGATTGTCTCCTGCACATCAACGAAAGCTTGGTCAATCAAGCGAGTAAAGCTCAAAGCGTCAAGAAACTCTGAGGCATAATGTTTTGACCATCAGTTGTAAAAATCTGTGGAGCAGAAGTAGGAGGGTTCAAAATAGACAGGTGTAAGAAGATATTTATGGGCATGGCGTGCCAGTTGTGTTCAACAGTTAAGGGGAGTAACCACTGTAAAAGGGAGTATGACATGTGATTTCTTATCATACAAACATTTGGGTAAAGTTTGTACTAACCCAAATTGCCTTGATACCAAGTTTGGCTGGTAGGCTACTAAGGCGGCTTGACCCTTGACGAGGTTTAGTTTATGAACTAACAATCGAGGTGTAAGGAATCGATCCCAAATCAGCTTCAATTCATCTTCTTGTTTCTTTAGTGGAGCAGGGAAGGACTTGGTGAACCACTCAGGGACGCATTTTATTTCTGCAAAATGAGCCATTTTTGAAGTAAACTCGTGTCGTTTGGCGAACATATGGATGAAGTTGGATAGGTTGGTTCGAAGAGTATGTCCTTCTTTTCTTGGAGTGGGTTGGGCCAAGCAGGTCCATTCGACCCGTCTCTCAGAAACAGAAGACGAACCCTCGTCGACTTCTCCTTTGTTGGGTAGGCTATTTTCAAAAGTAGCATTGAGCCACAACTAGAGTAGCTAGAAGGGGCCTGACATCAGCAAGTTGTCATGACTTTTAGGGTAATGTTGGACAAAGGCTTCATAGAGGCTAGCCAAAATCATCTTGCTCAGGCAGATACCTCTTTTCAGGTGTAGCTGGTTCGCCAAAACAAGATATTTGCGTGCCACCTGCAGAGACTTTGTACAAAATACGCAGCGAGACAGCCACATGGACAAGAAGGCTATATGTTCCTCATTTTCGACAGAAGTAGTGTTTTTATTATGATAATGTTGGACGAAGGCCGTGTAGGTATGTTTTATGTTGGCAAATCCTATAGTATCTTGACTATCGACTTCAAGGTCATAAACTAGTCCGTGGGGTTTTAGGCCCACAATGGCGGCTATATCAAACAGTGTAGGTGTCATCATCCCACAAGGAAGGTGGAAAGTGTTATGGGTGTTGTCCCAGAAAAACAAATAAGAAGCTAGCATAAGAGGACAATAATTAGGGCCGCCCTTCGACATTATTATAAGGTCATAGATACCAGTTTCTTTCCAGTCCTAGGCTTTCACTTTTTCTACTTTTTCTAACCAGTTGAGGTAAAGTTCAGAGTCCTTGAAATAAGGGGTGGCTCTAAATAATCTGGCTCCATCGTGGAGATACCTAAGGTCTACGTCGAAGAGAGCTAGGCTATCAGAACCATCAGCAGAAACCCTGCTAGAATCCTTTTGCCCTAAAGGTTTGGTGAGTCTGTAGGAAGGGAAAAAGTCGCTAATACTAGAGTAATCAAGACCTAAAGAAGGTAACGGGCCAGACATTACTAAGGGCTTACCTGCAACAATAACAGGGATGATTACCTGTGATTCATAGATGTGGCGCTTTTCTTCCAACAAGGTTCACGAACAAACTGCTTATTATTCACTACTTTAGGACCGCTCAAGTTGGCAAAAGGAGGGAGAACTAATGTAGAAAAATGCCCTTTGAGCTGTATCTTCTTCTTCTGGTGATCCGCCATTGTTGAAGTCAGAAAAGGAGCTTTTAAGAAGAAGGGGAAAATTTGGGAAAGAAGAACGCGAGAGTTTGTGCTAAGAGTTGAAAATGTTGAAAAAAATGATAATGTCTGAGGAGGTAATTTATATAAAGTATTGAAGACCAAGAGTTTTCATCATGAGTGGCTGGAGTTAGTGGGCCACGTGTGTGTCTAAGGTGGAGTGATAGGGGTAGCATTTGTAACCTATATCCCCTAGGCTCTAAAAAAGTGATGATGATTTGCGGTTTTGGTGATTCTTGAGAAAATCGTCATGATGACCATGACGTTAGGAACATGTCCCAAGGTGGCGGAGCAGTTTCTTGCGTGCTCTTTTCTGTTTCCTTTTTTTTATTTCTTCCCCTTTCATCTTCCCAGACATTCGTTGGCTGAAAAGATATTGGTTGACACGTGTAAGGTAAAGTAAATGGCGTCAAAATCAGATGCTGTCAAAAAAATGTGCTTTTCTACATAAGGGGTCGAAAAGACATTTTTTGAGGGGAAATTTGTTAGCTCCTAAATTCGACACCTCTTGCAAAGTACGAGATCTAAGAGAAAGCGTTAAAATCCTGCCCGAGGCGAGAGCTGGTCGAAAAATGTTAGACATTTAAGGAGGAGGAGTTCAAACACGTACCAGACTTAAAGAAAATCACGAGGGCTTCGATCGTGAGATTGTTTGGTAGTTATCCCGAAGATTTGAAATTCAAATAAATTGGAGGGAATGGTTTCGTTCACCAGATGACTAAGAGGACACATGGCGCCCTATGAGCAACAAATCCATGCATTACGACAAGTGGCAAAAGATGGTGATGTAGGAAGTTATTGGTAGTTATTTCTTGCTAGTATAAATAGGAAGTCTTAGACATAGAATGTGTGGGAAATTTACTGTTGTACAAGTCACTCTTAAAATTACTCCGAGTATCCGAGTGTATAGAAAGAGAGTATCAAAGAGAATGTACGTGATGTAAACACACCACCTTTTATTTTCCAATGAAGTTTATTTTACTTGTTTAAAATTTACAAAGCTTTCTTTATCTTTCTTGCAATCTTCTCCCCCTTCTATGCCTTCTTTACTTCGTCCTCATTCTTAACTTCTTTCTTTTAAAACTTGTATCTTTTCTTTACTAGAACTTTATGTACTTTTTCTCCTATAGTCGAATAGGTAACCTTTAGAACCTTCTCCCAAATATTGTCAAAAGTGTGAAACTTAGATAAATGTCCAAAGAAAGCCTTTTAGCACATGTCCTAGGATCAATCTGATCGATCTTGTGAGTCACCAAAGTTAGATTTGGAAGATCAGCGGTTGTTTTCCGATTTTCAAGGGAAACACCTACAAAGCGGAGATTTGCTTTGGTGAGTGTTGTTTTACTCCAAATGAGCAAATCCAAGCAAGAAACCCAGAGATTCTTCAAGATCCAAGTAATTTCTTGTTGTAGAAGTGAAGATCCACCAAAATTAAGCAAGAATTATTCAAATAATCTCCTCTAGATCAACTTCAAAATTCAAATCCACGGTAGCACGAAATTTGAATGGAGAATTAGGGATGATAAGGATGAAGGATGGAGGTTTTAGCTCTAGAATTCAATGATTCCAATGGAGAACCAAAGAACTCAAGGTGAAAAGAGCTTTAATGGAGGTTTTGGAGATGGAGAAGTTGAGAGCAAAATTCAAGAGTGTGTGAATTTTGGAAAATGAAATGGAATTATGAGGATTTTTTTGTGAGGTTTGGAGCAAATAATTTAAATATGCTCTTGGTTAGGATCCAAATGTGGTTTGGAGTGTGGTTTGTGAAAATTGAAATGAGATTAGGAATAGGAAATTGGAGGGAATTTGAATTAATTTGAAAGTTAATCAAAATTTGAAGTAGTTCTAGATCCTTCCTTTGGTGTCAAATCAACTTCTCATGTGATCAAAATGGACCCCAAAGTGATCTCTATTTAAAGTTCACGTGCAGAGGCAAAATTTGCCTTGGTTAACCGGTTAACCATATGGGTTAATCGATTAACACCTTCAAAAATTCAAATTTGACCTGATTTTGACTTGGTTAACCGGTTAACCAATTGGTTAATCGGTTAACACCTTAAAAATTTGAATTTTAGCGCCTTTTGGAGGGAAAATTGCACATTTGCCCGTTTTTATTCGTTCTAAACCCTGTTCGGCCTCTGAAACTTGCTCTTGAATACTACAGTCATGAGAATGCTGGAGATAGCCTGAATGCTGCCTCTTAAGCTGAAAATAACCTGCAAAATAAAATAAAATCGACTGCTTGATCGCCAGGCAAAATAGATGCCAAAGCTCCTGATGCTCGTTGTTTAGTCTCTTGCACTCAAAAGCGAACTCTGAGCCACACGAAACCTTGATCCCCTGGCTCAAGAACAACTGCTATGCTATGCAAAAATGAAAATGCGAAGAAATATAAGCCAAGTACAAGAAACGGTTGGTCAAATTTTGGGGTACAACATAGGTATAATAACATGATGCGAATTGGTTTGTATAGGAAGGAAACTTATGACCGCAACTCGCAGAGAGTGTCACTACGATATCCTTGGTTCACTAGTTAAGTACCTATCGAAGCAACCTCGACCAAATTGAAAGTCTTCAGCCTGAATTGAATACTTGTGTGTTGTTGTTTTTCTTTTGTGCTTATAAGAATTTGCTTGAGGACAAGCAAATATTTAAGTGTGGGAGAATTTGATAACACGAAAACACACTGCGTATTTGGCTTAGATTGCACATGTTTATCGTCGTTTATTTGTTATTTTCTTGCATTATGCTTGTATTTTGTCTTGTTCAGGTACATTGCCTAATAATAGCCTTCCACGAAGAAATGGACCGAAAAAGCAAAAAAGCGGAGTTTCGGGTGAAAATTACACACACGATATTCCACATGGCGTTGGCCATAGGGGTAGCCATGACGTGTGGGGTTTCTCCCATGTTCTAACCACCACTTGACCATGTCCACCATCATTTATGCACATGGTGGACGCCATGTCTAGATGGCGGACGCCATCTGTGTATTTGGTGGCCTGGTCAATAACGGTTAAAGCATAATGCCATGACCAGAGATTTTTCCTCCCCACGACTTTGGAAGACGTTACGTGATGTCCAAGGCAATGTTACACTATAAATATGACCTAGATCTACAGTTTTAGGCATCCAGTCTTAGTTCACAACATAGGCATATATTCAGAGTTAAAGCGATAAATCGTCACATCGAAGGTTTATAGCACCATTGTTGTAACTAGGGTTGGAGTATCGTAGCGTAGGAACTTTAAGCTTGTTGTCATTGTACGTTCAAGCCAGATTTACTTTTTCAGCATTGTACCAGATTCAAGTCTCCGACTTGGAGCAGGTTTATTTTATTCGCATTTATTTACATTCCGCTTTGCTCTACTTTGTTTATTTTTCACACGATTTATTTATTGGTCTTTATTTTCAAAGATATGTTTCTAAGAAGAGAACCTAAGCGTGACAATTTGGTTCTTGCCTTTGGAAACTGATCCCGTATTTACTTTTTGCATTTTATTTCAAAGATCTGTTTCTAAGAGAGGACTTAAGGGTGACACTTTTGTTCCTACCTTTGGACACCTAAAGGATATATGTCATGAAAGAATCTTATTCTAACGCGACACTCCCCTATGCATACATCTCCCCCATCCCATTAATCACATGTGCACACTATACATCATTTTTCTAACACTTTTGCAGGTACCAATTCGTGGCAAGATGGCTCATCTTCTCACCATCAGCAGAGCACCGCTGAGTATGACTATAATGCATTCAGGCATGAGATCACTGATCTCCGCTTCGAGTTACAAGCACAATATGATATTAATGTGGAACGTGCTCAACTGTTTAGCGCTACGTATCAGCAACATACTATTATGTTATCACACATGCAAGAAATGTAAACGACACAGACTGCCATGCAACATGTGAAACAGGAGACGTTAGAGCATGTAAGGTATAATCAAGCAGCTAAAAATCACTATAATCAGACGATGGGTAGTCTATCTCAAGAGTTGGCTAGCTTGCAAGTCAATATGAACAACAAGAACTGGCAAGGTGACCGTTACTGTGGGCGAGGCCAAGGTTTTGGCCGACATTGATTTCTCTCTCAGCAAGTTCTACACCCTCTCTTGCTCTTATTTCCTGACATTAAGGACTATGTTGGATTTAAGTGTAGGGGAGGTACTTTATTGCTTTCATTTATTTTTATCGTTTTTATATTTTGTTCTGCTTGCTTTATGTTATTTTATGTTTAGTATTTCTTAGTTATTTTTATTTTCATAGTGTAGTGTATGTTTTGAGTCTTTGCATTTTCTGTCGATTCATTTATGTGTGGTTTCTCATTGTTTATTGAACTTCCTGTTTTCTTGAGGCCTACCAAAATTTTTGAACAAATTTAAGCTTGCTTAGTTCGTTTCGATATTATATAGGTTTTGAAATGATATGAGGCTAGCTCAAGGAGACTTGGGGAAATTCGACAAAATCAGTATTGTCCTAACACCTCAAGCCTCCCAAATATGCATGCTGGTTTAAATACCCGTTGAATCTTAGTCTTAAGCTTCTATTTGTGAAAAAACCTCAAAGTAGTTTTTATACCCAATCAGGCACCATTTGTAGTCACTAAGTAGGTCGAATGACGAATATCCATTGCTAAGAAAAAATATGAATAAAAAGGAATAAACCGCATTTACTAAGTTAGATGACCTTTGTTGTACCCCAAATTTTGACCCCTTAAATCCTCATTATCATTTTTAGAAACATGATCATGAATTATCTAACCCTAAATCAGTGCAAGTTTATTATTGTCAAGTTACAGACGAACCAGGGTTCGCACCGACAAATTCAAAGAAACCAAGGAATGATTAGCCAATGATTTGGGCCAATTCAATCATGGAATGAAATCAAAGATAATATCAAAGTCAAATGGGAAGTCAATTTGAAGAAATCGTTTCAGAATCAAGAACAGTGCAGTCAGGAGGCCCCGATTAGGGTTTTTACCTAGTGGAAAGTCAACTGTGGTTTGACTTTGATGTTGGAAAAGGTTTTAATGGTGGGAGTGAGGTCCATGAAGTTAATATAGGCTATTAAAGACTATTCAAGAAGTATCAAAGTCTCAGGATGTCCAGAATATCAACAGGCGACTCGATCGGCACCGATCGATCGTACGGTTGACCGAAAAGTCAACTCCTCAAATTTTGAGAATTGGAATCCAAGTTGTGAATCAAAGTTGTTCCTTATGTCATAATGGACTTGCATATCAATTTTCATGGTCATTGGATCAAGAATGGAGGAATTATCGAGAAAATCGAGAATTAGGGTTTCGAAAGGGGCAAAACCCTAACTTCCTAACCACACATCCAATTGAGGTGGTTCAAAGCTCATTTGAAATCTCTTGACAAGCTCTACAAAAGTGTCCTAGTGACCCATGATCAGAAAATGCTTAGTTTTTGAGTTAGAGGAGAAAACATTTCAAGAGGGGGAAAAAGACTTAGAAAATTCTAAGTGTTTTGTACTAAAGAACCCTAAAAACAGCCAACTTCAAGGGGATTTTTCACCTAGTTTCAATTGGAATCAAGACCTCTGGCCAACATGAATGTTGTAGTACTATGTGAGGGCTTTCTAAAAAGTACAAGAACTCCTCAAGGTGATTTATGAGCTGAGAGATACATGTGTTCAAAGTTGGTGTTTTGTCACTTTTGTCCCACATTGATCAATTTTGCAAAAGCACCTCTATCACTCAAGTGGATCAATTTCAACGTGACAAACTCATGCTATCTGATATATTAAGCATCTCAAGCAGGTTGGATCAAAGAAATAGCAAGGAGATAGCATAGAATTAAAGTTTGAGGTTTCATTGCCTAAGTTGCAAATATTGACTTTTTCCAAGCATGAGGTGGAAAGTGATTCTGCTCCAGCCACTCTACCAAGCATCTAGGCTGTGTTTTCTCTGTACAAACATCATTTTAACTTGCCCATTGGGTCAAGGAGACAGCCAAGAACCAGAAAAAGCAAGGCAAGTGGACAATTGGATGGAAATATCTAAGATTTCTTCATAGTGAAGCAAAACTACATAGCAAGCTCCTCACTTCATAATTCTATAAATAGGGACCTCATACCCCTCATTCAAGACATGAACTTAATTCTGAAAACCTGCTAAACAAAGCTCCCTCATCACATCTCTCACTTACTCACATTTTGCAAAATCACCAAAGTGTTCAAAATTGCCAAAATTCTGCACTTTGTAGTTTTGCTACCACATTGAGCTATACATGTTCCAGCACTCAAATCTTCATCCACACATCCTATAAATCATATATAGGAGGTGTACAAACACTTAAACCACCCAAAAACTCAAAGAATCCAAAAGTCAACTTTCCATGGAACTTACTTTGACCAAAGTCCACAAAAACCTCCAAACCTTGCTCCAAACATCTTCTTGAGGTTTTAACCATTTGAACACCTCAAATATAATATATATCAACTGTCCAAACCTTCATTTGTCATCAGAAATTCATAGAACTCATTTTGGCATCTCATTTGGCTTGTTGCTTAAGTTTCAAGTAAAATACCATACAAGCTTGGATTTCATTACCTCTGGGTTTCTCAACAAGTTTGACCTACTAAATAGAATCTCCAAACAGTAGTTTATTTGTCAATACTTGTTGCATTTAAAGGAGAGGGGCCAATACCATAAAGTGGCTGTCATGAATGGTCTTGCCAAGCCTGCTATATGCTGATAGGTTTGTTTCACATGTGCTGCTAATTTGTTTCATGTTTTAACTGCTAGTTTGCTTCATGTTTCAACTGCTAGTTTGTTTCATGTTTTACTACTATTGTTATTTCATACTTTTGCTGTTTCATATGTGCTGCCAAGATTTGTTTTCATGTTTCTTACTGCTAGTTGGTTTCATGTTTGCTGTTATGTTTGTTTCAAAACTGCTTGTCACATGCTCAGCTTCATAGACAATTTGAAATAGGTGTCACCATGTTGATTTATTGAGAACAAGTTCATCAAATCATTGCAATATCCCTTGTTCTGTCTGAGCATTAAACCAAGCTGTCAACAACATTTTTGCCCCCTTAGGATTTCTGTAGCAGTTTTCTAGTTTGAATTCATTAGCTTGTATTTAATTGAGGCTAAACTAATGTGGTTGAAAAGTATATTTGACCAGGCTAAATATTTTGCTTCTGTCATGGTTGATGATTTTGGTTTATATGATATATTGCCAAAAGTGATTGATGGAATCCTGTTTTGAAGTTTTGATCATAGCATGAAAAAGAAAAAAACTGTTTGCAATTCATGAAGTGCCTAGAGTGTTGATCCATAACAGGTTTTTGTCTAAACCAATAGATGGGAATTTGTCACTTTTATTTTGAAAAGAGATGTTCATAGCAGCACCAAATCCTGTTATGCCATAGCAGTAAAAATTTTGTTTGACCCAAGCCATCACAAGCCTGATTTCTGCTTCCAAACATGTCCACATATATAGTTGAAGCATGCTTAGGTATTCTGTTTTGATGTATATAGCATAGCACACAAATCCACATATTGGCATGAACATCCAACCACACACACACTATCATTCTTTGCATAACATTTGATAATTGTTTTTTTAAACATTTCAACATGTCTAAATGGTTGTTCTAAGTGTGTTTGTATGATCACATTGCTGCTTTTCACAATACATCAAAATTTCACATATCAAAGCCAAATGCTCCAAGACACACCAAAGCACTTACTTGGTCATTTTTGACATAGAGCATAGTACACTCATTTTCATTATTCTAACATGTCTTAATGATCATTTGAAACATGTGTGTATGATTATCCTACTGTTTTATTGGTTTGTCCCAAGTTTCACATGTTGACACCAATTTCACCAAATGTCACAAACCACACAATTGGACATTTCTTGCATCAACTCATTTTGGCTAAAATTTCCGTACACACATCTCATATTGGACATACTTGAGATGTTTGAATACTCACTTTTCTCATAAAAGCCGTGTATCAAAATTCACACCTTCATGTGCATCATTGTATGGGTAACTTGCATATGCTTTGTCATTTTTCATGACAGATGATTTCCTTGGAATTTTAATGATTAGATCATCTCATTATCACATATATGTGCTGTACAAATGATTAGAACATCTCAATTTGATCTGGAACTACATCTGTGCATCATCATGCATCATTGTCCATCACTTTGCAAAATGCCTTCACTCTCACATACCAATTTGGAAATGCTTGCTCATGCTTGATATCTTGTTGTTTTCACAACTTTATATGAACATATGTGACATGTTTAAATGAATTGCAACCTTGAAAGTGGACTGAACAAAGATTTGCCTCACTTCATGCATTTCACATACACATAACACACTCTAATGCAAATTGAGCACTACACCATCACACACTCATTACAGATTTGATGTTTTCATTTACACACACTACATATCACATGATGAAGATGTCTTGATGGTTGGTACAGCCCCTGAACACCCCAAACTCCAAAACCACTTTGACTTGCATTGTCATGCTTATGTGTTTTTGCAAACTGAACATGACTTTCATCTATCTGAAACTCCTGGCCATAAAACTTGTTCCATTCTGTCATATATCATATATTGGATGTGTATGTGAACTTACTTGGCCTTAAACATGCTTGTATCAAAGTGTTCATGTCATTTTGCAAGTCATAAAGTCATAATCATACACCCTATCGGGTTTTGCAGAGGAAAATGAGTTTCAGAAAACCAACACCACCATCCTCTTCCTCTCATTTTTCTACCCCAAAAGCATATAAAATTTGTCCCAAAACTCCAAAAATTGAGGAAGTTATGCCCCTTTTGCAAACTTGAAAATCATATGTTTTTGCCCAGCTTTGAATGAAGACTTACATTATATATTTATCCTTGCACATTCATTAACGGATGTATCGCCGCCCCAGCGGTAGAAACTTGCGCGCACATTGTACTTGGCATGGGTTCGATCCCTTGTGATAACCCTTGTTGCCACTTTTTCTTATTTTTTTGCATGAAACTTCAAAAAATCGTAACTCTCTCATTTTTTATCGTTTTTCGCCCGTTCTTTTTTCATTGTGTTTGTTTTAATGTGTACTTTCATGTCATGTTTTTATTTTTCATGTTTGATTAATTTTTCACCATGTTTGATTGTGCACGATCCGCACGTCAACGGTACTAACCCTATTTGGTTGCAGATGAAATTTAAAAGGTTTCCTCTTGTGTTTTCTCAGGAAATTTGATTGTTATCATGTCTATATATGTTTGTCAACATGTTAGAATTTTTACCTCGAATTATTTTTATGTTTATCTCATCTGTTAACAGTACTCCAGGTGCGAACTGTCGTCACGGTTCTCGTACCAAAACAATTGCTCTGATTGTCATCATTGCTTTCCATCTTTAATCTTTGCATTGGTTGTCACCATGAATGTTTGAATAATGTTTGTATTTTATTTTTATCCCCAAGCAACGAAGCTCGTTAGCTTTCGTCCAGTTGCCGACAATACTGTTCCTCCAAAGGAAGGTCTGTCCACTTGACTGTCAATGTCTTGGACCAAAATCTCTGTTTTCCCTTTGACTTTGTTAAGTCATTTAAACCCTAATAAGAAACCTCTCGACTTTGCTTGAAGTCTAAGAAACCCACCCATACTAGGAGTGTTCTTCAACTAGAACCCTAGGAAAGAGTTCGTCAACTCTATGTAAGAATCATCGTCATGATTTTCTTACTTTCCCTTTTCAATTTAGCTTAGGGAGTTTTGTCAAACTCCACACAAACATCGTCATGTTTGTTCCCCTTTGAACTTTGATCATCATCAAGAGTTCTTTCCCCTCGTGAGGTGAACTACGATTGCTCTGATTCTATCCTAGTCAGGATACGTAGGCAGAAGGTGCGATACCTTTGCGAGCAAACTTAGAAAACCACTTAGGCCTTTTATTTATTTTACCTCAATTCCCAATCCTTAAACCATAGTGCACAATTCACAAACTTAGCAAGTAATTAAACAAAAGGTTCCTGTAGAGTACTACAGATATTTAGGGTGCTAATACCTTCCCTAGATATAACCAACCCCCGAATCCCCGAATCTCTTAAAAGCGTTGTTGTCACATCGCGCAAAAGGTTCTTTCTTTCTTTAGACCTATCCTTTGGATAAATTAAAGACCGGTTGTAAAAGAAATAAGGTTCAAGTTAATTAATAGCTTGATATCAAATTTTCACCGCAACAGAAATGGCGACTTCACTGGGGACTCTATGCTTTTGGTTTGAGGGTTTAGCCTATTTTGTTTAAATACTTGCTATTTGTGAATACTTGTAAATATGTGCATATTTGTTATGTTTGGTTCTTGGGAATTTCAAGTGGTGAGACAGCACTATACCCGTGCTCGAGCGTACTTATGATAGGAAGGTGGTATATTCAAGAAGGCTTATAGGGAGTTGATTCCCGACTAAGCTAACTTGAGAAAACCACCGCTCAATGGAGGTCCTTTTTGAGGGTTGGTGTTGTTGATCGAGTATTCGTGAAAACAATGCTGCTTTCTATAAGGGACCCATGCCATTGAGGACCTTTAGATCACTTATTACCCCACTTTGGCCTTACTAGGATGTAGTGCGATGACTATGAGGGAGTATTTCCAAATAGTTGATACGCGATACTACACTCGGACGAGACTCTCTTGAGAATATTATCGACCACCGAGTTATTTGGGAAATTGATAATATCCGAAAGATGGGTTGGAGACTCTGGGAACCTTTAAGAACCTTGTTCTACAATGGTAAAAAACTCTAGTACACTCCTTTTTGGGAAGGGTAGACCTTGGCCCCACGCTCGAATTTCCCCAAACCTTTGTCTGTTTATCTATGTGTATATGTGAATATGTGTTTACCTGTGTTTGTTGCATTCATGCATCCATAAGCATCATATCATGAAAGTTTCATGGAACTCAGACTTTTTTTGTTTGTAAACATCAAGAGGTTATTATGGATATTAAAAGGAAGAGAACTCTTGTAAGAAGCAACTGACATTAATGAAAAGTTTTTGGTATATCTTGATGTTTGTAAATATTTCAAGTTCCATGAAACTTTTTGCATTGCATGAGCATGTCCTCGCATTCGCATTTGCATTTCTCAGCCTGGAGTCTTATCCTCTTCCTTGTAACAGAGAGAGAAAGAATATTCTGGACCAATGGCAACAATGAATGAACTGTTGAAAGAACAAGAAACCTTGAAGGAGGAAATCAAGATCCTCAAAGGGCAGATGAATTGGGTTTTGGAAACTTTGCAGAGTTTGATGAAAAGTGAGGGAGTTTCTCATCCTATTACACCCAGAGAGGTTGTCAGTCCGTCACTTCCAGTGACTCTTCCAGCTCAAGGACCTCCTAAGTTTCAACGGTCAGGCCGTAGTCAACCAGCATTTGGGCCTACGCCAAAACCTCATCAGGTGGTCACCAAAAGAATATCTCAGCACCCATTGGCTGCTTCCCCTCAAGGTTCCCAAAGCCAGAGCATGAATAAGAAAGATCCTGTCAAAAAGAACAAGGCATGCTACAGGTCAGTTCCTGTGCCGCTAAGTAAGTTGTACCCGCTACTAATTCAGAATTCATTGGTGACTCCACGAGCTTTTAACCCTGTGCCAGGGCCATGGCATAATGCAAACTTGACTTGTGAGTTCCATAAAGGGGCTGAAGGACATGAACTAGAAAATTGTTTGGCATTAGGACATGTTGTACAAGAGCTGATTATTGACAAAGATCTGATCCTTGAAGAAGATCACCCAGAGGTTGAATGCAAGTACCATACTGGGACAGTGGGGCATCTGGTGGAAGAGTGCAAAGCTTCCGGGTTAAAAGTGCAAAGCTTGTTAGAGCTATTAGAACTTCAAGAAGATAAACCAAGTACCAGTGGCTCAGCTCTTGAAGCAAGTGGCAAAGGACCTACAAATCCCCTCATAATACTATACCACAAAGAGCAAGTGGTTGTGGAAGGTGTTTCTCTGCATCAAGCTTGAAATTTGTTTTGTTAAACAGTGTAATTCCCTAAGGCTGGCAGCTCGTAAACTGTTTCAGCATTGTGTTGTGGTTTCTTTGCATTTGTGTTTGCTTGCAAGTTGGTTGTTCATTTTAAATTGGCATATTAATGAAATGTTTATGCATCTTTTGATTAAATCCATTCGTTTCACTCTTTGTCTTTCATTGTGATAAGAAAACAAAAATAAAACAAAAATGAAAAAACGAAAATGCAAGAATTTCTTTTCTTTACCAAATTTCTGTTTGAAGCAAAGATTGGGGAGGATGATGAAAACTATATTCATAACTGTTGTTGATATGCTTTCAATTTGACTTTACCAATGATGTAAGGCATTGTTTCAATCCCTAAACACTGGAGAAATAAGGAAGATAATCCCTCGTTAAAACCCTTCGAGCCTAGAAGTAGGAATTTTCTTTCTTCACAAAAACAAAACCTTAAATCTCAAACCTGGGGCGGGTAGTTCTCAGTTAACTTGGAGATATGTGCATACATGACACTTTTCATATAGAGTTGACGCACTCAGGTTTTCCTTCGTACACAACAAACAAGTGTCAAAGATGCTTTTCAGCATAAAACACGATGATGGTTCACTGTAAGCCATTAATCAAGGTAGTCACCTTCTTTCTCAACGAAAAAAAAAAAGAAAAAAAAAAGAAAATTGAAAGGCCCGCTAAGTCAAAACCTATGAAGGGGACTTAGGCAAAATGGGGCATCCCGCTTATTGCGTATTCAAAAGAAAACAGTTCAGGCAAAAGTTAGGGATAATAAAAAGAGGAAAACCTTAAAGCTGTCACTTTTAAAATCCTCAAAATAGAAAAAGACAACCCAATAATGTAAGGGAGTTGTGACTACATTAGGTTTGTAAACCATCACTAACTACCATCAATTCAATTCTTAAAAAACGGGTAAAAACTTGAATGAATAGTTTGAGTTAACTGAACATAGGAGTGGAGTTCATCACGGAGAATAGGTGGGACAAATAACTTTGAGCCTTTATCCTTTGTTTCATGAACCGTGAACCGAGCCACGTTACAACCCTTAAAAGACCTAATTGAGGTAAGGTTGTTTTGAAAGCATATTACAGCAAGGTTGGATAACCTGACTCCTAATGATCTTTGTTAACTGTGTGTGTTCATCACTTTATCCATCATTTGTAAATTACTGAATCATTTTCACTTTGATCACTTGACCACTCCACCGTGTGTGTTCCATCAAAATATGTTTCCAAAAGATTGCATGAATTTTACATTGAGAATTGCCAATTTTTAAATGAACAACATTGCGTGCAAGACAATCCAAACGTCAAAGGAAGCCCAACAAACGCTGTCAGCTAGGGAATGGGATTCGATAAAGGAAGCTCAGCCTGGGGAAACTAATTTGAAGGATTGGTCAATCATTTGTAACACCGTTAATCCAAGCCAATCAAAGACATTTGAAATGGGGCAGAACTCTTCAGTTAATCAGGGGCAGTCAAGTCAAGATTAGAACTCTCGAAAACAATCAATCAGAAGCCATCAAGTCGGGATTAGATTAATCTCTCCAAGACAGTTAAACTGGGGCAGTTACGTCGAGATTTGTGAATCTCTCTAAGAGTTTGAAAATATTGAATGCATCTTGGATGACAATTCTTCTGTAAAATCCTCTTAGTGATTTCTTCTTGCAGACCATGTGTTCTGGGGCACATTGTTTGAGATCTTAAAATGAATTATTGTCAACGCCAGCTACTCCAGGTTCGCCAGCAAAACCAACCAGGTCAAGGCCAGATGAATCTCTTAATCAACAGTTTAGTCTGGGGCAAATTTGGTACAGTTACCAGCTAGCAGGGGGAAGTTTGTTCCCCAATCATTACTTCCACAATCTGAGGACTTTGTTGTGCAAATACAGTCAAACTGGGGCAATCACGTCGAGATTGGTAAATCCCTCTAAAGGTTTGAAGACATTGAAGCATCTTTATGACGATTCTTTTGTAAAAGCATCCTTCTGACGTCTTCTCACAAAATGCATAATTTGGGGCAGAAAGGATTTGAAGATTGTTCGTCGTAAGAGCCTCTGCTCGCTTGAAGAGGATTATCACCATCATGAGGCATAAATGTTTTGTTCTCATAGGTACCTTTTATCAAAATTCTCCGTTTAAGTTGTTACTTCCGTTGATATGGGAATCTCTCGGTGTGATCTTCCTTTAGCAAAGAATTCAAACTCATGATGGCAGTCCAAGTGAAGTCATGATGTTTTGGCCTAAGAAGATTACTCTCTCAGAGAAGGTGGTAACCTTGAAAGTAGAATGGATATTCTTCCTGACCATCCCTTTGATGCCCAACTTTGGTGAAGTTGTTTGAGTCTCCGTGTCGAGATGTTCATTTCATCTCCAGTTTTGTCTGTTTTGTCAGCATAAACAAAAGCATAGCATAAACATGGTCATGGCATAAGCATATGCATAACATCTGTGCATTTGTGCTATCTCTGGTTGTTACCTGTTTTGTTGGGTGTCCCTCCTTAGTGACTGGGCGTTTTGTCTCTTTCCCATAGAGTTGTCGTCCTTTAGGCATAAAACGTCCACCCTTTGTCAATTCCCTACAGAGTTAATCCTCGTGGATGATGGTTGCTTCAGTTATCTTTTTCCAGGATTGCATAAGAGGTGTCCCCATTCGAGTTCATTTCTCAGTGGTTGGAGTCTTGTTTGACAGTTTATTTCTAGTTCTATTCTAGATTGAACTTTGGTCCATGTCGGTCGCCAAACCTACCTGGACGTGCATTTATTTTGCACTATCTATCAAGAAGAGCATTTTTAGATAAGTGGCAGTCTCTTCAGAGAAGCTTATCTTTCTTTAGTGATAAGTGGCAGTCTCTTCAGAGAAGCTTATCTTTCTTCAGCGATAAGTGGCAGTCTCTTCAGAGAAGCTTATCTTTCTTCAAATGATAAGTGGCAGTCTCTTCAGAGAAGCTTATCCTTCATCAGCGATAAGTAGCAATCTCTTCAGAGAAGCTTATCTTTCATCAGCGATAAGTGGCAGTCTCTTCAGAGAAGCTTATCTTTCTTTAGTGATAAGTGGCAGTCTCTTCAGAGAAGCTTATCTTTCTTCAGCGATAAGTGGCAGTCTCTTCAGAGAAGCTTATCTTTCTTCAAATGATAAGTGGCAGTCTCTTCAGAGAAGCTTATCCTTCATCAGCGATAAGTAGCAATCTCTTCAGAGAAGCTTATCTTTCTTCAGCGATAAGTGGCAGTCTCTTCAGAGAAGCTTATCTTTCTTCAAATGATAAGTGGCAGTCTCTTCAGAGAAGCTTATCCTTCATCAGCGATAAGTAGCAATCTCTTCAGAGAAGCTTATCTTTCTTCAAACGATAAGTGGCAGTCTCTTCAGAGAAGCTTATCTTTCTTCAGTGATAAGTGGCAGTCTCTTCAGAGAAGCTTATCTTTCTTCAAACGATAAGTGGCAGTCTCTTCAGAGAAGCTTATAATTCTTCAAATTTTGAAAGCATTAGATTTAAATAAACTTGAAAAGACTAACAAAAAATGTTTAACTCACGGAAAAGATTCGAGGAAAATCATACTTCCCCGAAACCTCGGAATAGCAGAAACTTTGATACACCATCCTCCCCGGTGAAGTATAGGTAAATTTGAGCTATTTTGGCCATGTATGGTTATCAAGATTGAAGATTATCCCTCAGGATTTCTTGTGATGATATGAAAGTTCTTTCCCCAGCAAAGTATTTCTGGACATCTGTTTGAATTCACCTCAGCAAAATCTACCTACAGGCTCTATTCCCCAGTAGGTCTTCGGGTTTATTTCCCAAGTCTACGTACACCCCTCATCATGGGATCAGTGTGACTCGGTTGTTCCCCGAGTCGGTGACATCTATCAATCCCCGTGAAGTCTAAGTTATTACTTGCTTCATTTCTAAGTATAAGTCCAGTCGTAACTGGCATTTTGTTCAAACCAATTGTCATTGGCATTCATTTGGTTGTCACCATCTATTTCCTTTTAAGCCCAGTCGTCACTGGCATTGTCTAAATCCAATTGTCATTGGTATCTCGTTAGTCGTCACTAACAAATCCACGTATAAGTCCAGTCGTCACTGGCACTAAATAAAAGTCCAATTGTCATTGGCGCCTCTTGGTTTGGTCGTTACCAACCTTTCCCCGTGAAATCCAGTCGTCACTGGTATTGTTCCAATTGTTATTGGTATCTTGTTAGTTGTTACTAACTCTCCCCTAAATCCAATCGTCATTGGTATCTTGTTGGTTGTCACCAATTTTTCCCTTTGAAACCCAGTCGTAACTGGTATCATCATCTAGAGTCCAATCGTTATGAGAATCTGTTTTGTTTTGGTCGTTACCAACACCCCAGCTAAAGCTAAAGTAATCACTAGCTTTCTCTTAACCAATTGTCATTGGTATTCTCCAGCATGGCCGTCACCATCTTCTTTTTTAAAATCCAGTCGTAACTGGCATTGTTTAAAACCAATCGTTATTGGTATCCTGATTTGGTCGTCACCAACCACCATTAAAAGACCAGTCGTCACTGGCATCGCTTGGAATTCTGGTCGTTACCAATTCCCCAGGAAGTCTATTAATTACCAGCATTGTGTGAACTATTTGCAGAAACTGAGGATGTATCCCCAGTGATCCATGTTCCCAGTCAAGTCTCGGAGATCTAGTCGTCACTAGTATCCTCCATGTGTGATTAGTCTTATTTCTAGTCCATTCCTGAAGATCCCGTTTGAACTCTTCACTATAGGAAGTTCCTCATCTGATCATCCCCAGTGAGGTTGTATCCAGTCTTTCGCTTCCCCGGTGAAGTCTGCTTCTCTTTTCCCGACGAAATTAATTTTCCT
This sequence comes from Lathyrus sativus, assembly GCA_963859935.3. Taxonomy (NCBI): domain Eukaryota; kingdom Viridiplantae; phylum Streptophyta; class Magnoliopsida; order Fabales; family Fabaceae; genus Lathyrus; species Lathyrus sativus. The sequence continues at coordinate 792,140,262 of OZ012735.1, read as the reverse complement.
TTTCCCCAGTAGAAGTCAATTCTTCTCCCCGGTGGAGTACCTCTGTTCCAATAAGATTGTCATCTTTATTGGATTTGTCTCTTCCCCATGTGAAGTTTTCCTTCTTACGCTATCAGTCATGTCTGAACTGTTAATTTAGTTTTTCAGTACGAGTCCCCAATGTCGAGTCCTTGTATTTGTCACTGTTTGTTTTACTGTTTCTTTTATTATTATCGTTGCGTCTATGATGTTTGCATTCAAGCATCATAAAGCATCATTTAGAGTGCATGGCATATCATAACTTGTCCTTTAGCATGACATCGGATCTAAGGGACAAAATTTTCGGTTATCTATATTTAAATACCTTTCACTGCGATTTAACGAAGATTGTCATCTCTCGTTCCCCATCTAGTGAAGATATTTAAATAGGGGCAACTGTTGTACCCCAAATTTTGACCCCTTAAATCCTCATTATCATTTTTAGAAACATGATCATGAATTATCTAACCCTAAATCAGTGCAAGTTTATTATTGTCAAGTTACAGACGAACCAGGGTTCGCACCGACAAATTCAAAGAAACCAAGGAATGATTAGCCAATGATTTGGGCCAATTCAATCATGGAATGAAATCAAAGATAATATCAAAGTCAAATGGGAAGTCAATTTGAAGAAATCGTTTCAGAATCAAGAACAGTGCAGTCAGGAGGCCCCGATTAGGGTTTTTACCTAGTGGAAAGTCAACTGTGGTTTGACTTTGATGTTGGAAAAGGTTTTAATGGTGGGAGTGAGGTCCATGAAGTTAATATAGGCTATTAAAGACTATTCAAGAAGTATCAAAGTCTCAGGATGTCCAGAATATCAACAGGCGACTCGATCGGCACCGATCGATCGTACGGTTGACCGAAAAGTCAACTCCTCAAAGTTTGAGAATTGGAATCCAAGTTGTGAATCAAAGTTGTTCCTTATGTCATAATGGACTTGCATATCAATTTTCATGGTCATTGGATCAAGAATGGAGGAATTATCGAGAAAATCGAGAATTAGGGTTTCGAAAGGGGCAAAACCCTAACTTCCTAACCACACATCCAATTGAGGTGGTTCAAAGCTCATTTGAAATCTCTTGACAAGCTCTACAAAAGTGTCCTAGTGACCCATGATCAGAAAATGCTTAGTTTTTGAGTTAGAGGAGAAAACATTTCAAGAGGGGGAAAAAGACTTAGAAAATTCTAAGTGTTTTGTACTAAAGAACCCTAAAAACAGCCAACTTCAAGGGGATTTTTCACCTAGTTTCAATTGGAATCAAGACCTCTGGCCAACATGAATGTTGTAGTACTATGTGAGGGCTTTCTAAAAAGTACAAGAACTCCTCAAGGTGATTTATGAGCTGAGAGATACATGTGTTCAAAGTTGGTGTTTTGTCACTTTTGTCCCACATTGATCAATTTTGCAAAAGCACCTCTATCACTCAAGTGGATCAATTTCAACGTGACAAACTCATGCTATCTGATATATTAAGCATCTCAAGCAGGTTGGATCAAAGAAATAGCAAGGAGATAGCATAGAATTAAAGTTTGAGGTTTCATTGCCTAAGTTGCAAATATTGACTTTTTCCAAGCATGAGGTGGAAAGTGATTCTGCTCCAGCCACTCTACCAAGCATCTAGGCTGTGTTTTCTCTGTACAAACATCATTTTAACTTGCCCATTGGGTCAAGGAGACAGCCAAGAACCAGAAAAATCAAGGCAAGTGGACAATTGGATGGAAATATCTAAGATTTCTTCATAGTGAAGCAAAACTACATAGCAAGCTCCTCACTTCATAATTCTATAAATAGGGACCTCATACCCCTCATTCAAGACATGAACTTAATTCTGAAAACCTGCTAAACAAAGCTCCCTCATCACATCTCTCACTTACTCACATTTTGCAAAATCACCAAAGTGTTCAAAATTGCCAAAATTCTGCACTTTGTAGTTTTGCTACCACATTGAGCTATACATGTTCCAGCACTCAAATCTTCATCCACACATCCTATAAATCATATATAGGAGGTGTACAAACACTTAAACCACCCAAAAACTCAAAGAATCCAAAAGTCAACTTTCCATGGAACTTACTTTGACCAAAGTCCACAAAAACCTCCAAACCTTGCTCCAAACATCTTCTTGAGGTTTTAACCATTTGAACACCTCAAATATAATATATATCAACTGTCCAAACCTTCATTTGTCATCAGAAATTCATAGAACTCATTTTGGCATCTCATTTGGCTTGTTGCTTAAGTTTCAAGTAAAATACCATACAAGCTTGGATTTCATTACCTCTGGGTTTCTCAACAAGTTTGACCTACTAAATAGAATCTCCAAACAGTAGTTTATTTGTCAATACTTGTTGCATTTAAAGGAGAGGGGCCAATACCATAAAGTGGCTGTCATGAATGGTCTTGCCAAGCCTGCTATATGCTGATAGGTTTGTTTCACATGTGCTGCTAATTTGTTTCATGTTTTAACTGCTAGTTTGCTTCATGTTTCAACTGCTAGTTTGTTTCATGTTTTACTACTATTGTTATTTCATACTTTTGCTGTTTCATATGTGCTGCCAAGATTTGTTTTCATGTTTCTTACTGCTAGTTGGTTTCATGTTTGCTGTTATGTTTGTTTCAAAACTGCTTGTCACATGCTCAGCTTCATAGACAATTTGAAATAGGTGTCACCATGTTGATTTATTGAGAACAAGTTCATCAAATCATTGCAATATCCCTTGTTCTGTCTGAGCATTAAACCAAGCTGTCAACAACATTTTTGCCCCCTTAGGATTTCTGTAGCAGTTTTCTAGTTTGAATTCATTAGCTTGTATTTAATTGAGGCTAAACTAATGTGGTTGAAAAGTATATTTGACCAGGCTAAATATTTTGCTTCTGTCATGGTTGATGATTTTGGTTTATATGATATATTGCCAAAAGTGATTGATGGAATCCTGTTTTGAAGTTTTGATCATAGCATGAAAAAGAAAAAAACTGTTTGCAATTCATGAAGTGCCTAGAGTGTTGATCCATAACAGGTTTTTGTCTAAACCAATAGATGGGAATTTGTCACTTTTATTTTGAAAAGAGATGTTCATAGCAGCACCAAATCCTGTTATGCCATAGCAGTAAAAATTTTGTTTGACCCAAGCCATCACAAGCCTGATTTCTGCTTCCAAACATGTCCACATATATAGTTGAAGCATGCTTAGGTATTCTGTTTTGATGTATATAGCATAGCACACAAATCCACATATTGGCATGAACATCCAACCACACACACACTATCATTCTTTGCATAACATTTGATAATTGTTTTTTTAAACATTTCAACATGTCTAAATGGTTGTTCTAAGTGTGTTTGTATGATCACATTGCTGCTTTTCACAATACATCAAAATTTCACATATCAAAGCCAAATGCTCCAAGACACACCAAAGCACTTACTTGGTCATTTTTGACATAGAGCATAGTACACTCATTTTCATTATTCTAACATGTCTTAATGATCATTTGAAACATGTGTGTATGATTATCCTACTGTTTTATTGGTTTGTCCCAAGTTTCACATGTTGACACCAATTTCACCAAATGTCACAAACCACACAATTGGACATTTCTTGCATCAACTCATTTTGGCTAAAATTTCCGTACACACATCTCATATTGGACATACTTGAGATGTTTGAATACTCACTTTTCTCATAAAAGCCGTGTATCAAAATTCACACCTTCATGTGCATCATTGTATGGGTAACTTGCATATGCTTTGTCATTTTTCATGACAGATGATTTCCTTGGAATTTTAATGATTAGATCATCTCATTATCACATATATGTGCTGTACAAATGATTAGAACATCTCAATTTGATCTGGAACTACATCTGTGCATCATCATGCATCATTGTCCATCACTTTGCAAAATGCCTTCACTCTCACATACCAATTTGGAAATGCTTGCTCATGCTTGATATCTTGTTGTTTTCACAACTTTATATGAACATATGTGACATGTTTAAATGAATTGCAACCTTGAAAGTGGACTGAACAAAGATTTGCCTCACTTCATGCATTTCACATACACATAACACACTCTAATGCAAATTGAGCACTACACCATCACACACTCATTACAGATTTGATGTTTTCATTTACACACACTACATATCACATGATGAAGATGTCTTGATGGTTGGTACAGCCCCTGAACACCCCAAACTCCAAAACCACTTTGACTTGCATTGTCATGCTTATGTGTTTTTGCAAACTGAACATGACTTTCATCTATCTGAAACTCCTGGCCATAAAACTTGTTCCATTCTGTCATATATCATATATTGGATGTGTATGTGAACTTACTTGGCCTTAAACATGCTTGTATCAAAGTGTTCATGTCATTTTGCAAGTCATAAAGTCATAATCATACACCCTATCGGGTTTTGCAGAGGAAAATGAGTTTCAGAAAACCAACACCACCATCCTCTTCCTCTCATTTTTCTACCCCAAAAGCATATAAAATTTGTCCCAAAACTCCAAAAATTGAGGAAGTTATGCCCCTTTTGCAAACTTGAAAATCATATGTTTTTGCCCAGCTTTGAATGAAGACTTACATTATATATTTATCCTTGCACATTCATTAACGGATGTATCGCCGCCCCAGCGGTAGAAACTTGTGCGCACATTGTACTTGGCATGGGTTCGATCCCTTGTGATAACCCTTGTTGCCACTTTTTCTTATTTTTTTGCATGAAACTTCAAAAAATCGTAACTCTCTCATTTTTTATCGTTTTTCGCCCGTTCTTTTTTCATTGTGTTTGTTTTAATGTGTACTTTCATGTCATGTTTTTATTTTTCATGTTTGATTAATTTTTCACCATGTTTGATTGTGCACGATCCGCACGTCAACGGTACTAACCCTATTTGGTTGCAGATGAAATTTAAAAGGTTTCCTCTTGTGTTTTCTCAGGAAATTTGATTGTTATCATGTCTATATATGTTTGTCAACATGTTAGAATTTTTACCTCGAATTATTTTTATGTTTATCTCATCTGTTAACAGTACTCCAGGTGCGAACTGTCGTCACGGTTCTCGTACCAAAACAATTGCTCTGATTGTCATCATTGCTTTCCATCTTTAATCTTTGCATTGGTTGTCACCATGAATGTTTGAATAATGTTTGTATTTTATTTTTATCCCCAAGCAACGAAGCTCGTTAGCTTTCGTCCAGTTGCCGACAATACTGTTCCTCCAAAGGAAGGTCTGTCCACTTGACTGTCAATGTCTTGGACCAAAATCTCTGTTTTCCCTTTGACTTTGTTAAGTCATTTAAACCCTAATAAGAAACCTCTCGACTTTGCTTGAAGTCTAAGAAACCCACCCATACTAGGAGTGTTCTTCAACTAGAACCCTAGGAAAGAGTTCGTCAACTCTATGTAAGAATCATCGTCATGATTTTCTTACTTTCCCTTTTCAATTTAGCTTAGGGAGTTTTGTCAAACTCCACACAAACATCGTCATGTTTGTTCCCCTTTGAACTTTGATCATCATCAAGAGTTCTTTCCCCTCGTGAGGTGAACTACGATTGCTCTGATTCTATCCTAGTCAGGATACGTAGGCAGAAGGTGCGATACCTTTGCGAGCAAACTTAGAAAACCACTTAGGCCTTTTATTTATTTTACCTCAATTCCCAATCCTTAAACCATAGTGCACAATTCACAAACTTAGCAAGTAATTAAACAAAAGGTTCCTGTAGAGTACTACAGATATTTAGGGTGCTAATACCTTCCCTAGATATAACCAACCCCCGAATCCCCGAATCTCTTAAAAGCGTTGTTGTCACATCGCGCAAAAGGTTCTTTCTTTCTTTAGACCTATCCTTTGGATAAATTAAAGACCGGTTGTAAAAGAAATAAGGTTCAAGTTAATTAATAGCTTGATATCAAATTTTCACCGCAACAACCTTTACCCGATCATTTATCCCAAAAGAAATGGTTGAACCCTTTAAAAAGAAAAAAAAATTGAAAATTTGAAAAAGATATTTGGATCATAATCATTAACAGACCGTCTACCATGTAGTTTGAGAGATAAAGGGCCTTAGTATGACTCCACGAACGAAAGAGGATTAAAACAATTAGAGAAATTAGAGTTTTATTCAATGGTATGATCAAAACTAATATGCATAGGAGGGAGACTTGTGTCTGAGAGGGTGGTTTGTTTTGTTACAATGCTCTTAGTGTTGCATTAGTCCTATTGAGTTGATCCAAGCCGAACTAATTTTCATCATTTGCATGTGATTAGTTTCGATTATTTTCTATGCTTTCTGTTTTTTCTATCATGCTGCTGCAATTCATTGTTTTTATGCTAGCAAACTTGTTTGAGGACAAGCAAAAGTTCAAGTGTATGGGAGTTTGATAACTCAGAAAAGTATCGCATTTCCAACTTGATATATATGAAAATTTGAGTCTTTTTCTCTTCCTTTTATAGGCTTATATTTGTACTTGTCTTTTGTATCAAGTATTTTGATTAGAAGAATGATCGTGCAGAGAAATGGTGCGAAACGACGAAAGTGGGAGAAAAAACCATGTTCTGCACTGCCATGATGCCCTTCTTGCTGTCATGACGCCCGTTATGACGAGACAAAAGGGGATTGTTGCCACTAAAGGACAAAACGAGAAAAAGTCAAGCTTTAGAACCATGACGGGTATGGTCATCATGACCATGACGGTCGCCATGAACCTTCCATTAAGAATTTTTTGGCACGTTTTTAGACTTGGCCAGATGTTTTCACCGCTCTCTTCACTATTTTCTACATGTCTTAGGACACCCTAATACGAATTTCCACCTTATAAATAGGTCTTTAGACTTCAGTTCTCATCATCCAAATTATTAAAATTTTAATTTAAACAAAAACTCAATATTTCTAAAGCAATTATTTTCTCACACTAAAGAAATTTTGCACCTTAACTTAAGTTTCTACAGTTTTCAAGTCTATATTTAGATCAAAAATATTTTAATCTTGTCGACATCAAATTTCGAAAAAATTATTCAACAATTTTGCAACACTTTTATTTCTAAAATCCTGTTCATATTACATATTTTCTAAAATCCAGTTCATATTACATATTGCAGGTTTTCTGCATTTACTATTTTTTTCCTATTACTACTATTATTTGCATATGCTTATATTATAGTACTACTATTTATATCATGTTTAATGTGTTAGTTTTTTATATAACTAATTGTTTCTGTTCCATTTTAAATATGTTCGAATAAATCAGTCGAGTTCGGATATGTCTACATTCAGCATTTTTTTTAAGATCTCTGCTTTTGTTATATGAGATTTAAAAGTTTTTTCAATTTATCTAAAAAAAATTTTGAGTGTAGTTTTTGAGTCTACTCAACTCTCCTTTTAAACATTGTTGTTTTCATATTCTCATCCAATATTTTATGATATTTTCTAAAATAAAAAATATTAATAAAGACATAAAAGTAATAATTATGTGGGGTGGCAAGTCAATCAAATTGAGTGAGATAATGGATAAATCTTCCATATTTTATTTCATAGTTTAAGCTAGATTTTTTTGGAATCAGTCAACACAACTACATGATAGATGAGAAAAATAATTTGGAGTGATAGATGAGTGTCTACGAATTTACTAGTACTACACATTTTCCATGCAATTACTGAAGTGTGGAAAAGAGGGCATGCAATTACTTTTCCCTTCAACGAATTTACTAGTACTACACATTTTCCATGCTTTATCTTTTTCTTATTCTACTACTATCAATTTCCTTGCCTTGATTCTTTTTCTTTATACATACAGATTTAATTGACCTACTGCACATCGGGAAATTATTCAGTAATTTCATGATAGAAAAAGTACCCTAACTTTAGTGTATTTTGTGTGGGAATAAAATAATAGAGAAGGTGAGAGAAAGAGTAATATAAAGAGAAATAGAGACAAAGTTATAATAATTTTGGTTCTCTAAAGTCACCCGAGTGTGATCTTGACACATTACTGTTATATTTTATGTTAAAATATTAATAAAGTCTTTTTGTACAGTGCAGAAATATCAGTGTTATATTTTATGTTAAAAAATTAATAAAGTCTTTTTGTACAGTGCAGAAATATCAGATATATATAGTTGTGAATTCAAATATGCGATATCTTATTTATTAATTTTTTAAGTGTGAATTCTAACTATCAAACTATTTAATAAAAAAATACTAATCGATAATTAAATATTTCATTTTTCCATTTTTTAAAATAGTATTTACTTTGATTCAAATTAAAATACTGAACCATTATTTCCATTAATACATAAAAATATAAATTAATTTTTTTTCTTCGTTAACTTTATCTCTAGTTTTGTTTTTTCCCAATAAGTAATAGATTAAAGAGAGCATAAAAAACTCAAAACGAATTATAGAGTTAAAATAATTTGAGATAATCCACGGGATTTCTCCACCAATTATAAAAATACAACATTATTTTATTTTTTAAATCTAAAACAATTCAATTTCAAAATAATAATTTGATGTGATAATACGTTTCCTCAAAATTCAACTCCATATTCTTGAAGATCATTTATCTTTAGTTAACTTTATCACATACACATAATAGACAAGTTATATATATGTGATCCTTTATGTTGTTATTATTAATAATTTGTAATTAATTTTTATTTGGTTTTATATTGATATTTTATGTTACTTTTTATTAGCACCATTATCTTATAAACTATGTTTATTTTAGTTGTCCTTTATGTACATCTTGTGATTGTGTGAACTATGTTTTGTTTCACAATTTCAGATGAACAATATTTATATTATCATTCTTCATCTAACTATTGAGATTAATAATTTAGTGTTTTGAGTTCTTGAATTTGAATTATAACTTCTTTTTTCTTAAATATTTTATTTCTGTTAAATTTCAATAGAAAATCATTGAAAATGAGAAAGATGAACTTATAATGGCTATGTCACAAAAATAAATATTTGATTTGTTTAATGAAGAAGTTAAAATCATCTTCCATTATTTTATTTTATTTAAATGCATCATTATGCAATACGAAGAAAAAAATCTCTAGCCAATAAAAAAAACTCCAACATAAATATTGTTGATCTATACTATTCATCTTCTTTTGTGTTATTTTTAATATGCATGATTCTATTTTTAAGCTCGTTTCTCAAAAACAACCACACTCCACTGATCATCAACAACATTCATGGTTTTGGTTAGGATCTTCCCTTAGGCCTTGTTTTTATTAGTAGTTTGTTGATGGTTGTGTTTCCTTGTGTTATTTTTTGTTTTTGTTGTATCTGTCGTGTAAGGGTTCGAGTATCCTTTGTACTCGGTTTTTAATCCATTACCTTTAAAAAAACATCAATGGAAAAAAAACCTAAGGTAACCAAATTGTTTGTCGAGGTGGTAAGTAATATTTGTAACTTCCATTGAGTTAACTACAGGTTCGGTGCTTCAAGGATGATATAATAGTCATATTCATCCTTAGAGATGAATATTGGCTTGGTTTGAAAGTTTTTAAACACGATATACATGAAATAATCATATGGCATAAGGGTTCGACTTCCTCAGTGTGGTTAACTTGCACACCAAGTTATCTGAATGTTGAACCTCCATTGAAAAATGGGGTATGACATCGTTGGACAAGGCTTTCTTCGAGTTCTCGTTTTCTTGCCTTGAATATGTACGAAAGGTTAGGTGTGGAAACTCCTAGAGTGTAAATCCTGAGATTTTGAAATTATTTTTTTGGACTAGGGATCTTGTCCCTTCAACCATCAGCCAAACTTCGGCTCAGGTCTGGATTCACATTCATGGTTTGTCTTGAGAATACTGTAGACTTAAGATCTTATTTGCTATTGCTAGCATTGGTACTTCAATATGTATTGACTCGGTCTTTAATAAACCTTCTTTTGACATGGAATTTGGAGACTAAGTAAGAGTGATGGTTGATCTGGACTTAGGGAAAGAGTTGAGATACAAAGTCTTGGTAGAAAGTGTTGCATTTGCATTCTTTGTTGAGCTATAATATGAGAGACTTCCAGAATTTTTACAACTTTTGTAGTTGTATAGGTGATTCATTGGAAAATTGTAAGAGAAGAAAAGTGCAGGATAAGGGAGAGTCAAAATCCATATCTAAAAAGGAATTGAAAAAAGTCTATGTGAAAAAAAGAACCTTGAATTGAGGTCGTAGACTTGTCAAACAAGAAACAAATGGAAGGTAATATAGGGGAACCTAGTGGTGTGGTCAAGTCAATCATGCCCCATGTTCATGACACTGAGGTATTGGATTCCTTTAGTAGTTTTGAATTTGAATTTGTTGACGCCACATATTTGTATGAAAGAATATTAGAAACTCATTTGGAATTGGAACCTCTCATGGTACAAGAATTTTTAAAGAACTCTTGGGCCAATTTAGTATATCAATAAGAAGACCGGCATAATGATGGTTTCAAGGTGGTGACTTCAAGAAAGAAAACTAAAAAGCAATCCTCCAAAGGCAAATCCATTACTAGGTTACCACCTAATCTTGCTAAACCTTCCTCATGAAGTAAATTTTTTGGAATATAAGAGGCATTGCAAATGTCTCTTCTAAACTTTCCCTGAAAAGGCTCATTTATGTCAACAAACCTGACATGGTTCTCCTTGTTGAACCTTGGATGAATTTCAATAAATTAATAAATAAATGGTTGAAGAATCTCAACCTCAAAGTGTTTGCATAGAATGATAACACATGCCTTCTTCCTAAACTTTTGGGCTTTTGTAAAGAGGATCTCAATCCAACTATCTCGAATTATGATGATCAACAAGTTTCATTCATCATCACCAGCCATAATAACATGTTTGGTTTCTCTGTTATATATTCATCTACCAACTACATTCCAAGAAGAAATATATGGAAAAATCATGTTCCTGCCATCCCTGACATTCCTTGGCGTTTCATATGTGACTTCAATACAATCAGTGGAGTTAATGAATACCATAGCTATCACTTATCTTCTAGCATTCCAATGAAGGAATTCTTCAACTAGTCTGATTTTAATCACTAGATACACCAACTTACTTTTGGAAACAACTTCACTTGAACCAATGGTCGTAGATGTAAAACTCTTACTGAGAAAAGACTTGATAGATCTGTGTGAAATTTTAATTGGATTGATAAGTATTCTACTGCCTCTTGTAATCCTCTTGTAAAAAGTAAGTTTGACCTTTTCCTTATTCTTTTGACTTTCATGGTGCAAGATATTCACTTTGACTCTCAATTTAAACTCATGTAAATGTGGAATTTGCATAAGGTCTATCATGATCTTATTGCGCAGACTTAGAACGCCAAAAGGCTTGGTTGTCCCATGTATATTCTTGATATGAAGTTAAAATTGTTAAAAAAATAGAACCCAAAGAATGGAATAAAAATGTTTTAGCAAGGTTCATGTTAATGTCAAATTAGCTGAAGAGAACTTAGCCTTAATCCAAAGTAGCATTGAAGTTCATTGTTACACTAGCTTACTTCAAGGACAAGAAAAGGAGGCTCATATTAGACTTGATGCAACCCTTAACCCAGAATAAGCTTTTTGGAAGGAAAAGGCCAAATAAATTGGAGCATTAACGAGAATAAAAACACTAATTTCTTTCATAGATATGCCAAAATAAAAATTTCACCCAATATTATCAAATTTATGAAGATTGAAAATGTTATAACCTCTAAGGCCTCTTAAATTGAAACCCATATAGTTAACGTCTATAAAATTCTTATTAACAAAGTTACTATTTTGCAGGATAATGGCTTAATGGAGGAAACCATTCCCTAATTGGTATATTAAAATTCTAATGCTCTTTTTATCCTCATTTCTCCCCCCATTGAGATCCAGGAAGTATCTCAAAGGAAAAAAATATTGGCTTATGGAATCATAAAGGTAGTATATGTGATTTATTTGGTTATTCTGACTCAGATTATACAGGCTGTAAAACTGACCGGAAAAGCACAATCGGGGCTTTTAACATCCTAGGCAACTCTATTATCTCATGGTCCTGTAAAAAGCAAGCATGTGTTGATCTTAGTATGACTGAAGCTTAATATATTGCAGCAGGAAGTGCTTGTGCACAAGTTCTTTGGTTAAAACAACAACTTAATGACTATGACGTACACCTTGGATGCATTCAATTAAAGTGTGATAACACAAGTGCTATAAACATAACCAAAAATCTAGTCATGCATTCCAGAATCAAACATATTGACATTAGAGATCACTTCTTACGAGATCATGTGCTTAAAGGTGATGTCGAAGTCACCTTCATAGATACACATAACCAATTGGCAGATATTTTCACTAAACTACTACCCAAAGAATCCTTCTATAAGATTCGAAAAGAGCTTGGAATATTGGACGAAAATGATGTCTAAACTTATCACAAAGTCAGCTCTTCATCATGATTCAAGAAATCATCAAGGTACATGTTTACGGTTTTTATCTCTAAATTATTTCACAATTCCTTATGTGATGTATTAATACCATGTCTCTATGTCATGTTTTCTTGCCTTAATTTATGTTTCTCATGTTTCTACATGCATTAGAATGTTCATATATGTTTCCACAATTCTTTCACACCTTTTTGTTTATGTTTTTTTTTTACTTAATGTAATCGGCTACACATATATGTTAACCGGTTATAGGCGCGACAATTTCACTTTCTTTTTAAAGTTTTCAAAAAGCGTGTTGTTGTAATTGGTTACACTTTTTTGTTAACTAGTTACATTTATTAAAACCACTTTTAAAACCATCTTTTATTATTCTGTCAAGCTCTTCCTCCCTCATATCCTTGGAAAACTCTATCCCATTAAAACTCCAGTCATACTCAACCATTTTCCCACAAAATACATATATTATCCACTCATATTTTCATCATATAAATCAAACACTATCACATAAATCCTTCCAAAGTTTATCCCATTAAAACTCCAGTCATACCTAAACATTCTCTCATTAATCCAAACCATTACCAAAAATCTAAAAGCACTCGCTCTTCACAAAATCTCCACGGGTCCTTCAAAAAGGGACAAAGGAAACAAGAAAATCACAGATGACTCCATAGGTCCTAAAACCAACAGGCCTGACAATCTAAACCTTGGAATATTGGTACCATTCCAAAGGTAAATATTGACTTCATGTTTTCTTTCAGGAGCTGTGCTATGACTACTCCAAAGTATGGTAGTCTTCAATCCCTTTCTGCTTCAAGCTTTGAATTTCTCGAGTTGCTGGATCATCAAGAGTTATGCATCTTAATTTCAAAATTTGGTCCTTATTTTCTTGATTTGGTTCAAAAAATGTATTGCAATATATCAAAATCTACTAGCTGCATTATTAAATCTTGTGTGAAAGGGATGCATATTGTGTTGTCTATGAAAGATTTTGGAAAATGTTTAGATGTACCTTATGAAGGATAAAGGATTTGTAATGGTTTCACTTGTGATTGGGCTAATTATGAGAAGACTAGATATTACTACAACATTAGTAGATTAACTGAGCAAGAAATCTACACCAAAAGAGCTCGCAATGTTGGATCGACTTCAAACCGACTAATTTTGTATTCTTAAAATTTGTTGGTAAGCGACTGTATGCTTCACTATTTCATTGCCTACATTCTCATGCCTAAACACTCAAATCATTATTAAATAAATGATAAAAAAAATGCAAATTATCTATGTTATGAAGAATAAGTTAAAAATGAATTGGGCTTATGTCATAATGCACCACATGATCCACCAAAAGAAACTCTCTGGTGGCCTCCCTTATGCAAGGTTGGTTACTAAGATTCTTTAGTTTTGTCAAATTAGTTTTCAAGGAGAGTCAAGGTTTAAGATGAATTCTAAAGAGCATGAAATCAATATAGGGGTAACAAACAAGAACATGGTAATTTTTAAAGACAAGGATGGTGATTTTAAGCACAAAGAGGTTGCTTCTTCTACAATAACTCCATTACCCAAAGGAAGTGTTTCTAATGAGATGCTATATGAGAAAATGTCCTCCATTGAAAACCTAGTCACAACTGGATTCCGTGACCTTCACCTCAAAAATAAACAACATCAAACAAAACCAAAACCTTGAGGATAGTGAGGAGGAAATGTTTGTTGGATACAATATAGTTGTTGGAGCATATAGTCGTTGGGGACACCCCCCTCACGCGCTTAACAGTTCACGCGACCAACTTCCCCTCTGAAATTCACGGGGACAGTTGGACCAGATCAAAGATCACGTGCTAGATCTTTCACCTGGCAGTCTCCCATTGGTCGGCCAAATATTTCGGCCACTTGGGAGACATTGGCCCCGCGCTGGGGGAATCTCATAAATACCCTAGAGAGAGGGTCAGGTATTCTAATCATTCTAACTCATATCTAAATAATCGTAATTACTTTCTCTCTATCCCAAACTTACTTTAGCATCGGAGTACCTTACATGTACACCCCTCCTCTCCTACAACCACTGTTGTTGCCCTACATTGAAGACCAAGACGGTCCATTCTGAGCACTCCAGATTAATAATCCTTTTTTTGGTCAATTGATCTCTAGTAGGTATTATTTTAAGGATCCAACGCCAACCGAATAACAACACATTTGACGGAGCAGGAATTTTCCGAACAAAGTTAAATGTGTTACACAATCTAGCCGATAATGTGTCTGTACCAAAGCTTGATTTCAGAACCTCACGGCCAGACTTGACAGTGAAAATAACATGCTTCTCAAGCATCCACTCACATACATCGCCTTCATCCTTCTCAAAATATATGTGCTCTACAAAAGCATGCAACTCATCCCCTAAGAAACCTTCAATTTCCCTCCACGACTCAATCAGATCCTGCCATTGCCAAGTCCAAACTCCATTGTGCCACAGACCTGCTTCTGCAACACTACTAACTGGGTCTACAGCCAAATCAAACAACTCCAAAACGCATCCTTTAGCGGTTGATCACCAACCCACTTGCTGAACCAAAATAAAGAATGCTTTCTGTTATTGACTATGCATAAAGTATAGGAAGAAAAACAATTTATTTTCCCAAAATCAGAGAATCTATAATGATCAAATCTCTCCATCAAATAGAGTCACCACAGTTAATTGCACAATTATCATCAATAAACATATTCATCATTGCATTCTTGTATCTGTGAAAGATTAGGTCTCTCAAAATAGCACCGTGATCATTGACTACCCTCCACTTCCATTTCAATAGAAGGGCTTTATTAAAGACCTCTAAATAGATAATTCTGAGCCTGCCTTTTTCCTTAGACTTGCAAACATGTTCCCAACAAACCCAGTGGATAGGTTTATTATCCTCGACTCCTCACCACAGAAATTTGCTCATGATACTATGAAACTCTTTTAACACTTTTCTCGGAGCTTTAAAAAGGAAAGAGTGTAGATATGGAGAGAGTTTAAGACAACATTAATCAACACAACTTAGCCACCCAAAGAGAGGAATCTCCTTTTCCAAAAAGATAATCTGGACCTTAAAATGCTCAACAATTCTTTCCATATTAGCATTCTTCTAGAGCTGTATCCGGCCCAATTTCCTAAAAATTTGAACGGGAGAAAATTGACCCTGCAAGAAAGAAATGAATAAGCAGCCTCCATGCTTCAGCTGCTCACATTGATACCAAAAATAATGTTTTTATAGAAGTTCATGCGTAACTCAAAAATCAACTCAAAACCTCTTAAGATGGCTTTGATACTCTATAGATTATCTCTTCCACCGTCCTCTATGAAAATGGTTTCGTCGGCGAACTGTAAAATATCTATTGAAAACTCCTCATTGATCTTGAAATCGTTGTATTCCCCTAGCTCCATTGCTGGGTTCGTCAATAACGTAAGCCCTTCCATAGCCAAGACAAAAAGAAAATGAGATTATAGATCCCCTTGACGAAGCCCTTTTTCCACCTTAAAATAATATATCGCCCTACCATTTACTATCACTGACATTGAGCTAGTAAACACACACGCCTCTATCCAACTGATCCATTTTTCTCCAAAACCCATCTTGCTGAAAAGATACCTCAAATAGTTCCAACTTACACTGTCGTAGGCTTTCTTGTAATCAACTTTCAAAACAAAACAACTCCATTTTTCTCTTTTTTCCAAGTTCATGACTTCGTTAACCATCAAAACTCCGTCTAAAATATTTCTATCTGGAATGAAGGTTGACTGTTTTGTCGAGACTAACTTCCTAATGACATGTTTCAGCCTAGAAGCGATAATTTTTGCCAAAATATTATACAAACACTCCATAAGGCAAATAGGTATATATTCAAACAGGCTTTGAGGATTCTTAACTTTAGGAATGATCGCCAAGAAAAAATCAGTGGAGGTGTTAGTTAAATTTGACTTACTGTAGAAGTCCCTAACAAACTAGATAACATCCACTTTGATGAATTCCCAACACTTTTTAAAAAACCTCTAAACTAAAATCATTGGGACCCACACTTTTATCTCCGTCGAAGCTCCAAATTACATCTTTGATTTCTTCCTCTGTGAACTCCTTTTCGAGGTACCTGTTGTCTGCTTCGTTAATACTTTTAAACTTCAGTCTATTTGGAACCAGGCTAGTGTTACAACTCTCTTTGAAGAAACATTCAAAATGAATCTTGACAACATACTTGATTTCCTTCACCCCCTCTACCCTGGCTTCTTCTTCATCCACCAAAGATAAAGTATTTCTTCTATACCTCTCTTTCAAAGAATTATGAAAGAATTGAGAATTCTTGTCACCGTGTTTCAACCACATCTGTCTAGATTTCAACCTTAACATACTTTCTTTAAGTCCCAAATTTCTCCAAACATTTTCATTGCACTTGGATCTATTCTCTATCAACTTATAAATAAAACCCCTATGATTATCTATGAGTAAAGCATCCATATTATTAAGTTCTCCCACAACTTTCTCTACTTTTAAGTGGATCCAACCAAAAACTATTTTATTCCACCAGTGCAATCTAACCTTTAACCTCTTCAATTTTTCACACATCCAAAAGTCCCCTCTTCCAAATACTTCAATCTTCATCCATTCTTCTTTGATGAAATTGACAAAATCAACATTCTTGAACCAACAGTTATTGAAGCGAAAAGGTTTTGGTCCCAGTCTACAGAACTCAATTTAAGCCAAATGGGACACTGATCCGAGATATCTCTTTAACCGGTCCACTGAGCCAAAATCTTCCATAAATTAATCAGATTATCAGACAATAAGAATCTTTCTAATCTACTCATTGCATAACCACTACCGTTGAACCACGTGAACCACCTTCCTAGTTTTGCTTCCACCTCCTCTAACGTTGAGCGAAAGAATATTCATAACAACCTATTTGATTTCTCCTCCTTTTTAGACATTCCTTCCTTGTATCTTCTTTTCATCTTTTCAATTTCTTCCACAGCCAAATATTTTTTACTGTTGCAAGAAATCCCCAATTTCATGATGGTGTCCCTCACGACTCTACTCACCTCAAGATCAATATTCATTTTCATGCGATTGTTGCAATGTAACACATCTGAATCTGTCAATAAATCGCAACAGAGAATGGATCCACCAGAGAATCTGTCATCGCCATCCATGGAATTCTCCTTAGAGTCCGCTAAATAATTTGGAAAATAAGCTTTCTTAGAAATGAGGCAAGCAAAGTATGAAGGTTTAATGACACCCGACCCTCTCATATCTTTCACAACCTTGACTTTTCCCCCTGTTGGGCTTAATATCCCTTAACTCCGTTCACCCTGAGAATTCTTCTCTTCTATAACCATGTGGGATCCCCCAAGTTCATAAGATACTTTTGCAACCAAACCCTCCTCAGACGTCTCCGGAAATTCTACCAGCTCGAGACACGTGCCTAGATTGACCATCTGAGATTTGTCCATGTCTGATCCGCTCCCCAAGTTGACTATTTCCTTCATAATAAAAGCGTCAGAAAACTCTTTTATGTTGGGAATTCTCGCTAGAGGTGCTTTTGGTGTAACAACCTGATTGAGCTGGGGTTCTTTTTCCCTAACAAAAGTACCCTCCTCTATTCCTCCTAAACTCTGAGCACAAGTCACCTTTGCGTCGATAGCCCAAACACAATTATGATGCTCTGATTCCTCGATATCTACACCCTCGTCTTCCTCATCCGATCCACCATGGCTCCTACCTGAGTCTTAAACATTGCTCTTTGTGTCGTCAACCTCCTTCGAATTCCTCTTGACCAAACTTCCCACTAGACCCTGAGCCTCCTCCATCAACTTGATTCTGAATAATTTGTCATAGGTTAAGATATTCAAAACCTCGTTAATCATTAAAGCACGTCTTAATCAGACAAATATTTTATGAGTCCTATTTAACTATAATTTAACTTTGACAAATTTAAGACATTATTCGGTAATCCGTTTTACACGTCCTAAAAAACAATCTTATTTATTGTATTGTATCGGACTAGAGTACTCCTTGTACTCCAACTTTTTTTAATATAAAAAGGTAGGATTGTTGAGGATAACGTTAAGTCAAAAGAAAGAGGAGTAGGACTGTTGTAGCTTTAATATTTTACTTCTGAGAGACAATGAATACAAAAGACAGAACTTGAGGGGGTTCAGTGTCAAGACAAAATAAACAATTGGTGTAAAATCTTAAAGTTGAGTTTCACCCGCTGAAATACATGTCCCTCTGCCCTTGATTAAGTTTACGATTAGAGGTTATTTGAACTTATTGTGTTAGTTTTATTATATTTGATTTTCTATGTTTTGTAAAATATTTATGGTACTCTAGACTTACTACTTCTTCTCTTTGGTACGCGTACATCAATATTTCTTTCTGTTTTATATATATATATATATATATATATATATATATATATATATATATATATATATATATATATATATATATATATATATATATATATATATATATATATATATATATATATATATATATATATATATATATATATATATATATATATATATATATATATATATATATATATATATATATATATATATATATATATATATATATATATATATATATATAGTTTTGCCAATTCAACAAAAATAAAAGATTAACTTTAAATTAAAAGAAAAAAACTAAAAAGACCCATCTAAAATATAAAACTTAAAGGACTGTAAACATAATTTTATTTAAATGATATCAAGTAGAGATTGAAGGTGAAAATATGTTATCAAATAATAAAACAACATTGTTTTAGGGTTCTTACATAAGGTACATGGCTTCAAATTAAACAATCGCAATTGCCACGTTTGACAACTTCAACAACAAAGAAATATAAGCAACATAAACTAAGTGTTGAAGATGCTCTAAATTATTATAGGTGTACAACTTAAAGTAACTTAAGTTAAAGTACCTGAAATAAAACAACTTACTAATAAATTCACAACATGGCACACAAGTCTTTTGGTTTTGTGCCTTATGCAAATAGAAACATACTATATCTCATATTGTATGTTCCACCTTGTTCACTCTAGAGGGAATAGCTCTCAAGTGTTGATCAATATCTTTCACTTCATTTTCAAGTTTCCAATCAAAGAAGTTAATCAATGATCCCAACATCGTATGCAACATCCTAATAGCAAGTGGCATGCCCGGACATATTCTTCTTCCGCTCCCAAATGGGGTCAACTGAAAGTTTTGACCTCTGTAATTTATTTCAGAGCCCAAAAATCTTTCAGGTGAAAACGAGTTTGCATCATTCCAAATTTTTGGATCTCTCGCCATGGCCCATTTGTTAATCAAGACTTGTGCACCTTGTGGAATTGTGTATCCTTGAATTTGTACGTCGATTTTAGCTTTTCTTGGTAATAAAAGTGGAGCTGATGGATGCAAACGTAACGTTTCTTTTACTATTGCTTGTAAATATGGAAGATTGACAATATCTGATTCTTGAATAGTTTTTCCTATGCCGATTATTTTTGCAAGCTCTTCTTTGGCCTTTAACATCGCATGTGGATTGTGGATCAGTTCTGTCATTGCTTTTTCTATTGTGTAGGAAGTTGTATCTGTTCCCGCAACGAATAAATCCTATAATAAAATCACAAATTGCAATATAAATTAGTATTTAATAATAAAAATGAATATCATGCTTTCATTTCAATCATAACATAAAAAACAAATAAATAAACCAAAATGCTTATGATAATATTATCCTAAGTCATAAATTGCTGCAAATATCATTTATGGATAATAATAAAATATTCATAATGAGTTATCATGCATGTGAACAAAATATTATTCTTCAAAAAAAAACATTTAATCAAAGTGTTTGTAAATGTTAACTAGTCTTTAGCAAAAGACAATATTCATCAGCTTATGAACTTAAACTCTAAAATATGAAAATTTCAAAAATAATTTTATTTATTCTTAATCAATTTCCTAAGATGATCCTTGGTGAAATCCTTAGAAAATTGATAAAATTAACAATTTCATTTGTGTAAACTCTAAATGCAAAACTATTTGGCTCAAACATCCACTTTATTCTACTATAAATACATAAATATTTATACATGAGATATCAAAATGTATCTGTAAAAAAGTTCATCATTTAAAGTAAATAATCAAATTTTAAAAAGTGATTGTTAATGAAAAAAAAAACAAATTTAATTAAAATAATGAAAATAACAAAAAAAAATACTTAAAAAATGTTTTTAAAAAACACAATTAAATAGTAAAATATTAAACAAAATAATTTAAAAAATCAAAACAAAGTTTAAAAAAAAAATAGTAAAAAGAGATGAAAAGAAAATTACAAGAAACAAATGTTTTATCTTGGTGTTGTCCATCTTTTGACCATTCTGCTGAGAGATGTCAAGCAAATTATCCAACATATCATCATATTTGACATAATTTTCTCCTCCTCTTAACTCCATTCTCTTGATAATATAAGAATCAATTATTTGCAACAACTTATCAAGATAAGTTGCTGAAACTCCTCTTATACCTTGTGGATCAACCATTTTCAAAACCGGAAAAAAATCAACCAAATTTGGTGTTCCTATTGCACTCACAAGATTTTCAATAATACTCTTATACTCATCAGTTTCACCTGCAGAGTTAGCAAAGTCCTTTGAAAAAAAAGTGTTTGATAAAAAATTCATAGTAGTCTTAAAAGCAGCTCTTCCAACATCAACAGCTTCACCAACTAAGCTACTTCTATCAATCTCACTTAAAATCTCTTGTAACTTCTTACACCTAAGTTCATGGCTAGCATCAAGTGTTTGGCTAGAAAACAACTCATTTTTGCATATTTTTCTTAGGTCTCTCCAAAGATCACAAACCGGCATAAAGGGTAAGCTAAAAATATCGTGATCGAGGACCGCGACAGCTTGAGGAACCGTCCGGTTTGAGAATAAAAGGTCGTGAGTTTGAAGCACTTCTTGTGCTGCATCAGCCGAAGAAATAACCACGGTCGATATTTGCCCTAGCTTTAAGTGCATTATTGCACCATGTATGGTGGAGAATTTTGCTAGACAGTATTGTGGATTTTTTCGTAGCTCGAAAACATGCAACATGATTGCAAATGGTGATGGACCTGGTGGGAGAATATAGTTTTGGGTTTTGGTTCTACTTTGGATTGAAAGAAAGTTCATAGTAATGTATACTACTATGAGAGAGAGCATTGTGGTTGCAACATACATTTCTGGACTCAGTTGGGACAAATAGTTATCCATATTTTCTAAAAACTATACAAGATATGAAAGTATAGCAAAGAGGTTTTGATGATTGAGATTAGTGAAATAACTGGTTTATATAGACTCGTAAATTTGAATAGTCAAGCATGTGCATGGAATTATAGTAGCCATTTTTGAATACTACAATTAACAAATCATGTAAGACAAGATAGTGTTGAACAAAAAATTTATGCTCAATGAAATTTGACTTTAGCAAGAGCATAGGGCACGCTATTAAAAATAGTAATAAAAATCAATCATATATATCGAATATATGTGGAATAGACATTAAAATAATGGTTGAATAGGCTTAGTGTTGTTAAAAACAAATTCATTGGTAGGAAATACGACAAGTTTAATAGATATGAGGAATTTAACATATAAGAATATGGATACTATAGTGAGTCAAAAACTGAAGAGTGACTATATTGAGTCAAAATAACAAGGGCCATCGTATAGGAATGGATGATTAAAAAAGTAATATTGGTTGTACTAAGTCGGCTATTCATTTTATTGTGATGATGATGAAACCGTAGTCATAAATCAGATGATAAAAAAATATTTTTCATAAACCAAATTCAAACTCTTTAGTCCAACTGGTTTCTGTTTTTTTAGTGGGGTGAATTATTTTATTTTTTATAAAATAAAATACTATTTTTAAAAAAATGTATAAGAGGGGTTAAAGTGAACATTTCAAAAAAGTTAGAAAATTCTTAATCAAGGAAGGTTAAGTTGGTCCCTTTAAAGTTATGACATTGCACATTAGGAATGTTGTCCTACCAAAAGATGAATTGATGATAAATATAATGTACTCGTAGAAGTACATTAGTCAAGGTTGTTAAAATCGCAATTTAAAATTTAAATTCTTATATTTTACGTTTGTAAGTTGAAATTTGGTGTTAAATTACAGGTAAAATTATTTTAAAGTAAAATTGTATACTGAAATGATTTTACACAATTTAAATTTTTCTAAAATCTATAAAATTGTGTACATCTTTAGATTTTACTCTTTAACTTGATTTTACCTTTTTTTTTTCTTGAAATTTTAAAAGCCCGGTTCAATAAAACTTCTCCCAGTTTATTATTTTATTCATTTTAAATAACCTTTTTTTATCATTATACATTATACTTTTCATTTATCAGATCCGTGAAAATTAAAAACTTTTGAACCTTAACGTCACTTCACTTGTGCAACGCCGAACCAGAGCTTCAATGGTAATATTTTGTGAGTTTTTTATTTTATTTTTATATTGTGATGCTTTTGTGTCTTTGTGAAGACATCTATTAATTTTCTGCATCAAGTTTATATATATATATATATATATATATATATATATATATATATATATATATATATATATATATATATATATATATATATATATATATATATATATATATATATATATGAATGAGGTAAACTCTACGATTTTACTTAGCCAAAACGAGTCTATGTAAAAACTCGATTCTGAAAACCTTGACATTAGTGTTAGAACTAATGAATTTCATTTGTTTATTACACCAGAGACCATTTATGATGTTAAAACTTTTTTTTTTTACAATCTCCTTATACAGTAATTAGCATCAAGGTCCATCAGAGACCATTTATGATGATTATTCTTGACTAGTGTGATTTCTTAATGGTAATTAGCAATCAGACTTAATTATCATATCCTAGGTCATAATGCTCTCAACCAGTCATAAATGTCTTGTTCCTCATATTTAAATCCAAATATTTCCTACATATTAGTTTTGGGCCAAGAAGATCAACTTGGCTTAGTTGCCTCAATTCAAACTTGTTTTTGTTGATCGAGCTATA
Organism: Lathyrus sativus; assembly: GCA_963859935.3. Lineage (NCBI taxonomy): Eukaryota > Viridiplantae > Streptophyta > Magnoliopsida > Fabales > Fabaceae > Lathyrus > Lathyrus sativus. The sequence continues at coordinate 792,116,726 of OZ012735.1, read as the reverse complement.
ATTTGGGGTGGCTCTATTGAATCTGGGTTACAAATCGATTGACTCATGATGACTCAGCCCACTAGATCGGACATATACACAACCTCTCCAGCATGAGCCGCGTAGGGGCAAAATTCTTTCTTGAGATCTATCGAGGGACCAGTCATGTATAAATAGAAGTCTCTGTATTATAAAAACCCCAAACATAGTCATCAATATCATTGTTCCTTTATTCACTATAAAAAAATAGTCATTAGCCACATGAAATTCATGCCACATACCCAAATATCACATCACAAAAGGAAATTAGCGACGTAACAGAAACATGTTGTAAGGGAACTCATGGCAACTGGTTACCACGTGAAAAATACGCCACTAATTTATGGCACGATATTCACGTTGCTAACCACAAAATAGGTTACACCACACTGTCACGTGAAAAACATGCCACTAAAATGTGGCATGTTATTCACGTCGTTAAAAAATAGAATGTACCACTCTATAACATCTAGAAATAGGGAGCAATTGAGTCAGTGTGAATTTAATGTCATCTGCAAATTGAAGTAGATTGTAAGACACTTCTTCATTCACTTGAAATCCCTTAAAGATCCCAGTTTGTATTGTCTGCTTCATAATCCTTGCTAACTCTTCAACCACTATGGAAAATAGGAATGGGGATAATGGATCTCCTTGTCTCAACCCTTTCCCTACTGTAAACTCCTCTGTTGGACTTTTATTAATTAGGATTAGCATAATACTGCTAAAACCCAAGCCTCCATCCACTCTAACAATTTTGATCCAAAGCCAAACTTTTTAAGCCTAAATCTAAACCTTAAATAATCCCAGTTTACACAATCATGTGCTTGTACAAAGTCAACCTTAAGAAGAAATCAATCTCTTTTTTCTCTCTTCGCAAAATTTATGATCTCATTTACAACCAAGACACCATCTAGAATTTGTCTTCTTAGCACAAAGGTTGTTTGATTTCTAAAAATTAAGTTTCCTATAACTTTCCTTAATCTACTTTCTAGAATTTTACACTACGCCAAAAATGAATTTTGGCAGCGCTGCTACTAAAGATTTTTTTAAAAAAAGGGAAAAAAGTACTGGCTTTAGAAAGCGCTTTCTTAAAAGCGCTGCTAAAGGTTTTTATTTTGCAATACAGTAGAAAGAGCTTTAAAGAAAGCACTGCTAAATGATGGAGGATCCGAAAGCGCTTTCTTAAAGTGTTGCTATAGGAGGGATACGAAAGCGCTTTCATAAAGCGCTGCTATAGGTCCTGCCTTAGGCAGACTTTAGAAAGCGCTTTTGTAAAACGCTTCTATAGGTCCTGCCTTAGGAAGACTTTAGAAAGTGCTTTCTTAAAGCGCTGCTAAAGGTGGGGTTTACGAAAGCGCTTTTAAGGAGAAAGCGCTGCTATAGGGGGTTTACAAAAGAGCTTTCAAAAGCGCTGCTATAGGTCTTTAATTTTTTAAAAATAAAACTATATTTTCATTTCAGACACAATACTTCTTTCTTTCTCTCTCTCGTGCATGTACGTATTATTTCCCTCTCTCAACACAAAACCATACTCCCTCCGTCGTGCTCCCTCTGTCTGACCGTCGTATCTTGTAACAACCCCCTTTCTATACCCCTAATTAATCAAATAAATCATTTAGGCACATATTAAAATCCATCAGAGTATAATTAAAACACGATATAAAAGAGGTGCGCCACATCATACTTGAATTTAAAACATACAACACCTGCTCAATAAAGATATGCAACAGTGGGGTAACTTTCAACAGAGGAACTTAGTCCTCATACCCACATCTCAATATTTAGAATAAAAGCGGAAACATCTAAATATTGATAATCATCAAACATATATACATATATATATATATATATATATCATCTAGTTTAATTCACAGCATAATTCATGTTTTCATAAACATTCCACAACAAGATACATATACAATGTATCACAAAAGAATCATATATCCTAGCTACCCGGTGCTACATATCAGAGCTGACTGACAAAAGAATGAAGACATGCTTCACAAAAATACCTCCAGCATACCTACTCTACAATGCCTCATAGAGCATCATAAAACAGCAGAAGGGTGAGAAATATTATCATAATAATCAATGCATATAATTATATATATCTACAATCTTAGAATGCACATAATCAACATTCTCACCACAAGTCATCCATATACGTCACAATGTATATACAAATATATGGATAATCACCAAGCACATTCATCATGCATACATCCACAATTCACTCATTTCCACATAAACATTTACAATTATGTTTATTCATCAATTCACAACTCTTAGTTCAACAATTCATACACATATGCATACTTCATACAACAATTATACCTATGCCATGTGACTCAATGCAACTCAATGCAACTCATGCCATGTGGTACCAACACTTGTTATTATTTTTCGGTTTTTACATTTAAACAGTGTCCGTTCCCTACACCAATAACAAACAAAAGTCTGTTCCCTAAGCTTTCAAACCCCACTCTAGGTTTGGAACAAGTCACTAGTCTCCAGGAAACTGGCAAGTATTTCCTCTTGACAACAAATGATGCGTATGCAATCAACAAACAAATGCACTTAAGACCGCTCCCGCATCTTAATCCCATGCATTCACAAATTATTCATCACACAAGAATTATAACCTGATTGCACACACAACACATTTCATAATAATCAAAGTATTCATACTTTTACACATCATCATTACATTTATCAAGTAATGCACAAGAATACACATCATGGTGCTTCACATACAATCACATATAATCAATATGCATTCACAATATCGCGCCAAATGGCAACGAACTCCACTACAATCATCATGCACTTTTAATCAATTTAAACAATGCACATATTTGCCAACAAGGCCACATTTCACAATCTAGGATTCACGCCATATGGCTACCCACAACATATCATAATACAACACACAAGCTATGCGTTGAAGAATCAAAGTATCAACATCGGATGGGAACAACAGGAATAAAACAATGTTGTCATGCTTGCTGGCTCACTCGCCTAGCGAAGGCATAACGATCATTCGCTACTGGCTCACCTAGCGAACATGCTAGCGAAGCCTGCCTTTTTGCTACTAGAAGTGTTCACTACCCAACTCGCTTAGCGAAGGCTTAGCGAACGCTCGCTACCTCACTCGCTCCAGCGAACAAGGGTCATTTTGGTTATGTCCAAGTCTGGGACCATTCGCTACTCGCTCGCTAGCAGCTCGCCTAGCGAACCACTCGCTAGCTCGTCGCGAGCTGCTCGCTTAGCGAACCTCTGCGATCTCTCAAAAACCTCTACTGTCCGAAAATGTCACAAGGTCCTAAAATCACCCGATTCAATTCCAACAAGTTTCCATAGTCTTAGCCTAACATTCCTCGACTAAACTACATCACTTATTCCAGATTCTAACCGTTAAAACATCGGTTTCTATCAATTAAACCATTTCGACCTAAAATGAAAAATGAGTAAAAACTCTCCAACCATCCAAATCAATCCAACAAAAGCATACATAATCATACACATTGAGAAGGTAATAAGATTTCACACCCTTACCCGATTAAATCAAATCCTATATGTTGATCTTGAGTTATCCAAGCTTTTCCTCTATTTTCTCCTCTTCTCTCTTCTTCCTTCTTTCTTTCTCTTCCTTTTCTCTTATTTCTATTTCTATCCTTTTCTTTTCTTTCCTCTATTCCACTTATATCTCTTTCTATTCTATTTCTCTCCAAACATCTACTAATCCATTTTCTCACAAAATCTCCAATTAACATTAAATAAGAAATGTCTAAAATATCCTCCAATCTATTTTCCCCGAAAACTCTCAAAATCGGTAAAATAGCATAATATGCAAACATAACATATTAACACATCAATTTCACAATTAAAATATTATTCACCCGAATAAATCAAAAGACTCAACAAAATTGGAAATCAGAATCGGGGCGTTACATATCTCCATCTCTCCGACCGGGTTTCCCTCCATCATGCTCCTTTCATCTGACTATCGTATCCCTCCGTCTGACCGTGTATTCCTCCGTCAACTAGTTATCAGCAAGTTAACAAGAAATATTTCTACTTTCATTTTTATATATTTTTTATTCAAAGAGGAACAACTAAGGTTTGTTGATGTTTTGCATTCTAGCTTAAAAACACAGTTTAAACTAATGCGTAGAACTTTTGGAAAGAAATAATCTTCTACTCTTTTTTCTCTTCTTTTATGTATTTGTTTTAAAGAAGACTGGGTAACGAATCTCTGCCTAAGTGTTGGATTATCCTGACCATAAAATGGTGGGTTTCGAAGCCCTTCCCTGCAAGTAAAGTGGTGTTCAATTTGTCAATTAAGCCACAAGGAGTTTTTTTACATGTAGGGAACAAATATGTAGGACCGAGTCTGACCTTTTAACTCCACTACATCCTTAATTTAGGGATATATGCCCATGTGATGGATATATATGAGAATTATGGCCAAGAACTGAATTTGGACTTTATTTCCCATGAATCACCTTTTATTTTAGATTGTACAGTAATTGATATAAAGGACTGAATTGTTGTTTCATCTTATAAAAGTAAGACTGTTTGAGTATTATATTTGGGAGAGTAATTATTATTGTCAACTGTCAGTAGTCACAACCATGTATTTTCTACTTTCATTCTCCTTTAACTTTTAGCATAGAACATATAATAGAAAACCAAATCGGCCTTAAATCTGCAATTCACTTACTATAAATTAATTCAATGGTTATGTTGTTACTATCTCAAACTTTCATGACATTTTTAAAACAAACATCTCTTTTACAAAAATACATACGATATAAAAAAGTACATATCAAAAAGTAATATGTAGTAAATAAGAGTTATATATCTTAGATGTGAAACTGTTGCTAGCAACTTTATAATCTGCAATAGCTATATATCTTTGATGTGATTACATTATACATAACTCTTTTTTTGGTATAAAAGTAGCGATTACTTTATATTTTTGATGTTGTTAAGTATTAACAAGTGTCATTAGTGGGAATAATAGTTCCCATGTAAACATAAAAAAGGACCAATAATAACAAGTAACGAGAATGTTGTTGTTGATGTTGTTAATGTTGATGTTGATGTTGTTGATAAAAACATGAATTAATTTTGTATGTTAACTTTTTATAGGGGTTACTTGTAAAGAGTAAGATTCTGATCGTTTCCAAGAATCTTACTGTGTAGTTCTAGAAGTTGTTGACTTCACTACAGTTGCTACAGGTAATCATTGTTGTTGTTTAACTTACTTAGTTTAGTTTAGCCTACTTAATTAGCATAGATAAAAAATGGATGTATTCCAATCGATTGTCAAAAGAGTACGAGAACGGGGTATTCAAATTCGTTAAGTTTGTTGTTGAACATGCCAAAGACCCCAGTAGGATCACATGTCACAGATACATACGACTATGATCGAGTCGAATAGATTGCAGAAGCACTTGAAGAAGATCTTTAGAATGATCCCAAAATGTTTGAGAGGTTGGTAAACGATGCAGAGAAATCGTTGTATAAAGGTTGCACTACTTTCACAAGATTGTCTGCGGTATTAAAGTTGTACAACTTAAAGGCGGGAAATGGATGGTCGGATAAAACTTTCATAGAGTTATTAACCCTCATGAAAGAGATGCTTCCAGAGGATAATGTTCTTCCCAATCGAACCTATGAAGCCAAAAAAATGTTGTGCTCTATTAGCATGAGCTATGATAAGATACATGCTTGTCCAAATGAGTGCATTTTATTTTGAAATGAATATTCATCATTAAACGAGTGTCCTAAATGCAGTGTATCTCGGTATAAGAAAAAGTTGTCCCCAGTAAAAATGTTATGGTATTTTCCTATAATTTCGAGATTTAGACACATGTTTCATAGTGAAACAGATGCAAAACACTTGACTTGGCATGCAAATGATAGAATTATAGATGGAAAGTATCGGCATCCGATGGATTCACCACAGTGAATGAAAATTGATAATGAGTATTTTGATTTTGGAGAAGAAGCGAGAAACCTTCGCTTGGCATTATCTACTGATGAAATGAACCCGCATGGTCTGCAAAGTATCTCACATTCCACGTGGCCTGTGATTATTATGATTTATAACCTACCTTCATGGCTATGTATGAAGCGTAAGTACATGATGCTATCTATGTTAATTTCTGGTCCTAAACAACCAAGGAATGACATAGACGTATACTTGACACCTTTAATCAAAGACTTAAAGAGTTTGTGGGAGAACGATGTGGAGGTTTATTATGGATATAAGAAAGAAAGTTTCAATTTAAGGGCGATGTTGTTTTGCACAATTAATGATTTTCCAGCATACGGAAATCTATCGGGGTATAACATTAAAGGTCAATGTGCGTGTCCTATCTGTGAAGAAAATACAGATTGGACACGATTGGAATTTCGTCAGAAGAATGTCTTTCTTGGTCATCGTAAATTCTTAAATTTTAATCATCACTATCGTGGGTGGAGAAAAACATTCCATGGAAATTCAGAATAAGGTAGAGTTGCACCTACATTGACAGGTGAACAAATTTTTGAAAAGGTGAAAGATGTGAGTACTAAGTTTGGCAAGCCTTTTGCTCATACGCTTGCCACGCATGGGTGGAAGAAGAGGTCAATTTGTTTTTGAATTTCCGTATTGGAAGTCGTTGTATGTAAGACATTTTCTTGATGTTATGCATATTGAAAAACATGTATTTCAAAGTGTTATTGGTACGTTACTCAATATACAAGGAAAGTCTAAGGATGACCTTAAAGCAAGAAAGGACTTGGTAGCGATGGGAATAAGAAATGAATTAGGACCCTTGAAGAAAGGAAATCAAACATATCTACCACCAGCTGCTTATACTTAATCTAGAAAGGAGAAAAATATATTGTGTAAGTTTCTAAGTGAAGTTAATGTTCCAAAAGGATACTCTTCAGATATTAGAAGACTTGTGTCTATGAAAGACCTCAAGTTAAAGAGTTTAAAGACACATGATTGCCATGTTATAATGGAACACTTTCTACCAATAGGTATACGTTTTATTTTGCCAGAAAAAGTAAGAAGCGCAATAACTAAATTGTGTTTTTTCTTCAGGTCAATTTGTAGTAAGGCGATCGATCCTGCAATCTTACCAACATTGCAAAAAGAAATAGTTATTACTTTGTGTTAGCTTGAAATATATTTTCCTCCATCATTTTTTGACATAATGGTACATCTAGTTATTCATCTTGTGAAAGAGACACAATTGTGTGGACCAGCTTATATGAGATGGATGTACCCTGTTGAACGTTATATGAAAATATTAAAAGGGTATGTGAAAAACCAAAGTCGACCAGAGGGGTGTATTTTTGAACGATACATTGTTGAAGAAGCGATTGAGTTTTGTACTGAATATTTGTCCAATGTCCAATCCATTGGCCTCCCAAAATCTCATGTTGTTGGAAAAAAAGTAGGAAAACAGTTAATTGGAAATAAAGTTGTGACAGTTTATAGGGTTGAATGGGAGCAAGTGCAATTGTATGTTCTGCACAATGACATTGAGGTTAAGCCGTATGTTGAAATGCACAAGGATGTTCTCCGAGGTTTAAATTTGAATAGAAATGAAAATTGGATAGTACGAGAGCACAATCAAAGTTTTATAACATGGTTCAAGGATCATATATTTTCAAAGTTTTATTCTGAACCCGCTTCAATTACAGAAAGGTTGAGATGTTTAGCATATGGTCCAAGTTTGCATGTGTTTTCTTATAAGCGCATACGCAATTAATTGATACATATTTTATACCAAAGAACAAGATGATAAAAGTAAAATGCAAAAGAGTGGTGTCACTGTGCTAGCTGAAGCGATGCACATTTCAAGTGTGAAGGACTTAAACCCCAAATATGCAAATTTGTCATATTTTGGGGTTATCGAGCGCAATTGGGTGTTTGATTATGAGAGGTTTCAGATTCCTATCTTTGGATGAAAGTGGGTTGAAAATAATAGTGGCATACGAATGAATAAGTCAGGATTTTTGCAAGTGGATCTTAATAAGGTGGGGTACAAAGATGAGCCTTTTATTCTAGCCACGCAAGCTAAACAAGTGTTCTATGTCACTGATCCGACAAGTACGAAATGGTCTATAGTTTTTTTTCCAACAAAGTAATCAATGATAACATTGGAGATCAGGGTGATATTGATGTTGAGAAGGAATCTTATATTATAGATGATCATGATGAGAATATTACAGCAGATGAATTATATATTTGAAATGATCATAACGAGGGAATTTGGATTAATTCATCCGTCTGTATTGTTAAGAGACAAGTAAACTGCATTCCAACGAAGAAAAGAAAGAGATGTTAGTGACAAAGGTACTTGTAAAATTATATATTATATCATTCAATAAAATTATATATTATGTAATTCAATAAAATTATATATGTTTTTCTTATTTATATGTTTTTCTTTTCATATATATATATATATATATATATATATATATATATATATATATATATATATATATATATATATATATATATATATATATATATATATATATATATATATATATATATATATATATATATATATATATATATATATATATATATATATATATATATATATATTGTCATTCATTTCATAATTTTGTTTTTCTAAATTACAGGTATTATGGCTAGCAACGAGGAAAAATCACATGATGAAAACGAACCAGCACAAGATGTGGAAGGAGATATTACAAGAGGAATAACGATTATGAAAGGAATATTCGTGCGAGAGATAAAGGTATAAAATATGATGTGCATTGGAATGAAACAAACCAATTAATTGAGCCTAACGGTGTGATGTTGACAAGTTACATTGGGGCACTTGTCCGTTCGAAAATTTCAATCACTTGCGATAATTGGAGAATTCCTTCGTTGAAACCCGCTAAAGAAAAAATATGGAATTAGATACAGGTATTATATCTGATATTTTTTTAATTATGTTGATGGTTATGTCTTTAAATTACTTATACTAACATACTATATGTATGTTAATTTGTTTGTAGAGGTCTTTTAATATTGGTGACGTCCGGAAAAAAATATTGTCTTCAATTGGCCGGAAAAAGACTCAAAGGACTTCGAGTGTTTTTAACGAACAAGTTTCTTAAGAATTCTGATGGAAAATTCGTTGAATCAGAGCGTCCAAAGAAGTATGTTGATTTGATTTCACTTGAAGAATGGGAAACATTTGTTGCCAAGCGAAGAACCCAAGAACTTCATGTAATTCTAACTTATCATGAACAATGTATAATATATACTTCTTCCACATGAGTTTTGATATGACTTAAACTTATTTTTTTCAGGCTGTGAATGACATAAATCGACAACGAGCATCAAAACCCGTGTATCCATACAAAAAGGGCTTTTGGGATATGCACGCTTACAACAAAAAATAGTAAGTATATATAAATGCTTTAATATGATATAGTTAGAATACGAGAAAAGTGAAGCTTATTATCTGTCTTAATGTGTAGTTATAAGAGGAGAAAAGTAATGCAATATCTCTTCCGGACCATGTTTTGTGGAAGACTGCCCGTGTAGGTAGAGACGGAGTCGTTCAGGAAGAAGTTCAACAAGTTTTTGAGCAATGTGTAAGTACAACGTTAGTTCTGTCATAAATTCAAAAGTTTATAATATATTTATTCTTTTTAATCCCCACTAATCTTTATCTATATTTTAGGAGAGTCTATCTCAGTCTATAACTGTAGCTGAAGACGATGATTGTAGGAGCGTACTAAGTCGAGTGTTAAATGTTCCTGAGTATTATGGTTGTGTGAGGGGTAAGGGATTTGGTGTCACTCCAATAAAATTGTATAAGCATCCAAAGAATAAAAATCCTAGGAATAAACAAGTGATGGAGTCATTGGAAGAATTGAAAGCTCAAATTCGTGAATTGCAAAAGGACAAAGAGAGATACATGTCAGAAAGGCGCGGTCCAGAGTTTAAAGATACTAGTGACAAAGATAGTATCAATTGTAATTTTCAGCAGAAACTTCCCGAGGTAACTATATATATTACTTTGAAATTAATTTAGCACAATTTTATTAATTGACATATATACACATTAATCATATTCATTATTGGTTTAGGGCATTTCACCTTGCCAGCTCTATTTATCGTCACCGACTTATCGCATGGTTGGCAAGGGAAAAGTGCATAACACTTTGGAAGACTTAGTTCACCATAAACCGCTCCCTGCTGGATTTTTGAAAGTATCGATTGATATTGTTTTAGAGGGGGTGCGTTATTGCCTATACCAGACAATGTTTCAGATGTAACATTGGTGGGAGACGCAATAGAATCGTATGTTTCATGGCCGTCAAATCTCATTTTCATAGATGATGAGGTAGGTTGAACACCATTATAAACCTTTTAGTATTCAAATGTTTTACAATCCATACATGTAAGTTATTCTTATATTTATGTATCATTTATTTACATGATGATCTTAGACTCCTAAAAAATCCAAATCAAAAGATAAGGAGATTGTGTGGGAAACCGAGTCAGCTGCATCAAAAAAACAGGTACTCCTACATTAATTGATATCTATGCATAGAAAATATCAATTATATCCTCCAATTTAATAGCTTTATGATCTTATACATTAATTACCTAACTTATATAATTTTTAGGTTCATGCTCAAGAGTTGCAACAAGTCAGCAAGGGTAAGATGTCTAAATCTAGCAAGGTGTCCAACAAAAAAAAGACCGAGCCAAAAAAAGCATTTGTTTCTCGATTTAGGTTGTGCCTTTAAACAGATGTAGAAGCAATAGATATGGTGGAGGGTGGCATTCGTCAAATATCGATGGATGAAGGTATTTTCGGTTTTGATTATGCCAAAACAATGGCTAAAGAGGATTTGGATCAGATTTTCCAACATCCTGAATTAGGCATCAGTGTTATACATTCATATATCAGGTACTCCGATCAATTTTAATTAAATAATTAAATAATTAATTTGCTCATTTCAATGAATATATTCTAATAATGTTGATTATGTTTTTATTTAAGGTTCTTGTATGACAAGTTGTTGGTCTCGCATCAATTGACAAAGAGATTCGCATTCTTATCTTCTAGTTATATCAATGTACGGTTAATCGATCACACTCCAGATGTAGTCAGAGATTACTTAGCCTAAGCATTTATGGCCACAGATACAAAGAAGTTGTATTTTTTTGCCATATAATACTGGTCATGGGTTAGATTTCATTTATTATAATTATTCTTTTTTTGACATTCTATATAACATTTTCGTCTAAACTTTTGTCTTATTTTTCAGTGGATACTGGTTGTTGGTTGCAATTAATCCAATAAAAGAAATAGTGTATTATCTGGTTTCATTGGATGGTGATCAAATAAAATATCCTGATATGAAGAATATGGTTGATACGTAAGTGATGAGATATATTATTCTAAATAATTATCTTTATTTATTATGTGAGATTGTTCTAAATATTCGTTTATATTATGTTAGAGCTATACAAATATTTCGATCACAGACAAGTAAGAGTACCAAAGAGTAAGGCTAACAGCATTAGATGGATCAGAGTGCAGGTATATTTTTATAATTTTGATTGTTATAGTGATTCTACTTGATAAAACTAGTTAAACTCTATGTCCTGATATATATTCGTTTTTTTCTTCATGTACAGTGTCCTCGTCAGTGCAATGGGATTGATTGCAGTTATTTTGTATTGAGGTTTATGAAGGAAATTATTCATTCGGATCAAATAGAGATTCCAAACATGGTATGGATTTATAAGTTATATGATTTATTTTAATATTTAACCGATATTTCATCTGAGTAATTAGTTTTAACTAAATCATGCATATTATGTTATTTTATATAGTACTTTGATGAATTCAACTATGGTACTTACTCGAAAGATAAATTAGAAGAAATTAAGGAGGAATGATGTCAATACATTCTTGAGATGAGAATTGTATAAGGTATATATATTGTCTTTCTGTCTTTTGATCGGAGTTTATAGAGATTTGTGTTGTTGTGATGTTATGTACATACTATTGGATAATTATAGTTCTGAAAGTCGTACATAGTTTTAGAATTTATTGATATACTTCTAGAAGCTAGTTGTTGTGAGGATCCAGAAATATGAAATTTGTAATTATATGTATAGTGAATATATTTGTGAAGTTATCGGTTTTGGAATATATTTTAGAATTATGGAACGTTTCTGTTTATTTATATATATATATATATATATATATATATATATATATATATATATATATATATATATATATATATATATATATATATATATATATATATATATATATATATATATATATATATATATATATATATATATATATATATATATATATATATATATATATATATATATATATATATATATATATATATATATATATATATATATATATATATATATATATATATATATATATATATATATATATATATATATATATATATATATATATATATATATATATATATATATATATATATATATATATATATATATATATATATATATATATATATATATATATATATATATATATATATATATATATATATATATATATATATATATATATAGACACACACACACACACACACACACACACATATATATATATATATATATATATATATATATATATATATATATATATATATATATATATATATATATATATATATATATATATATATATATATATATATATATATATATATATATATATATATATATATATATGTGTGTGTGTGTGTGTGTGTGTGTGTGTGTGTGTGTGTGTTGAAATAAAGGCTTGTGTTGAATTACAATGATTATAAGCAGGTTTATGTGTTGAATTGTTATGGTATATATAAGGCCTAAGTGTTGAAATAAAGGCTTGTATTGAATATAATTGTTATAAGCAGGTTTATGTAATAAATTATAAAGAATTGTGCAGCAGCATTCAACAAAAAACACTTCATAAGAATATGCACAATAGACAGCGCTTTTACCAAAAAACGCGAAGAAAAAGTGATTTTTAAAGAAAAAAATTCAATGACGTGAAGAAAAGGCAGCGCTTTTCTTGAAAAAGCGCTGCTAAAAGGGGGAGAAAAGAGAGGGCTTCTAAAAGCGCTGCTATATGGTGGAAAAGAGAGCGCTTAAAAAAGCGCTGCTAAAAGGGGGGGGGGGGGAAGAGAGCGCTTTTCTTAAGGAAAGCGCTGCTATATGACTTCAGCAAATACACTTTAGAGAGCACTTTTAAAAGCACTGCTAAAAGTGGGGGAAAAGAGAGTGCTTTTAATAAAAAAAAGTGTTGCTAAAGGTCTTAAGAAAATATACTTTAGAGAGCGCTTTTAAAAGCGCTGGTAAAAGGGGGGAGGGGGGAAGAGAGCGCTTTTCTGGAAAAGCGCTTCTAAAAGGGAGCCTATAGCAGCGCTTTTTACTTTAAAAAAAAGTGTTGCCTTTACCTACAGCAGCGCACCACTTTAGGTAGCGCTGCTAAAGGTCTTTTTTGCCATAATGTTAGCTATCAATTTTTACATACTACCAATTAAACAAATTGTCCTGTAATCCACCAAGACATGAGGATTATCAAATTTAGGTACTAAAGTTAAAAAAGAGGATGTCATAACTTTTGGTAATCTGGCAAATTAATGGAATTCTTTGGCAAAGTTGTTTACATCTTCCCCTACTACCTCCCAACTTCTATTTATGAAATCTAGGATGAACCCATATGGACCATGACTTTTGTCCCCATCACAATCCTACAACACCTCCTTAATTTCCTCATCTGGAAATTCTACTTCTAGCCCCAAGCTTTCTTCCTCTGAAAATCTATGTCGTTCATCCTTGGTCTTGGTTTGAGATGTTCCTGAAATCTTGAAGAGAATTCATCTTTGAATGCCTTCCTAATCACATTTAATCCTTTAATCCTCTCTCCCTCATTAAAAATTGAGACTATTAAGTTCCTTCCCCTTATTTTCTTCATCATAGAATGAAAAACCTAGAATCCAGATCTCTTTGTTAAAGCCATTTCTACTTAGATTCTTAAAGTGTAAATTTTTCCAAACACCATCTTGAGCCAGTACTCTAGCTAAATTAACCTTTCAAACATCAATTAAATTATTACTCAGAATTCCCTCTCTAGTTGGTTGAGTTCATCCGCACAATCTTCCACCTTTTAAATCAAGCCACCCAAAAATTGGCATATTCCACCATCTAAGTCTAACCCTCAATAATTTGATCATTTCTTTTATTAATGATTCTTTTTTCCTACAACCTGGAACCTTCTCCACTCTTTTTTTAAGAAAGGCATGAACCCTCATTGATCAAACCAACACTTATTGGCTTTAAAAGGCTTTGGACCCTAGTCTAAATTGGTAGATTTGGTCATACTGGCTTATTATTAGATATGTCCCTATTACCAACCTCTTGGGCTACAATTTTCCATAGATCAATTAGAGCCTCGGATACCAAAAATATATCTAGCCTATTACACACATCACCCTCAACATTAATCCAAGTAAAGATATTTCCCATAATTGGTACATCAACTAGCTCCATTACATCAATGAAGGTACTAAATTCATTCATTTTCATAGATTTACTATGTTTACTCCTACCTCTTCTCTCGTTTGGGGTTTTTGTAGCATTAAAGTCCCCACTCATAAGTCATTCCCCCAGTTCAAGTTTATTTTTCCATTCTAGAAGACTTAACCATAAAGACCTCTTATCCTCTAAATTACTAGGAGAATAAATATTTAAGAAGTAACAATTAGTACCTTTCATAAGTTCAAGTTGGTTCCTTTAAAAATATGACCTCGAACATTAAGAATGTTGTTCTACCAAAAGATGAATTGGTGGATAAATATAATGTACTTTTCGAAGTACATTATTGTTACCTCACAATTGTAGAACTAATGAAACTCATTTGTTTATTATTGAATTGTGTATATATTTTATTTTGTAAAAATCTTCTTATAAGGTGATTATTCCTGACTGGTGTGATTTTTTAATGGCAATCGACAAACAGACTTTATTACCATATTTTGGGCCATAATGCTCTCAATCAGTCATAAATGTATCGTCCCTCATATTTAAATCCAAATATTTCATCCATATTATTCTTGGGCTAACATGATTAACTTGGCCCATTAGTTGCCTCAATTCAACCTTGTTATATTGATCGAGCTGCAATTTAGGGTGGCTATATTGAATTTGGGATACAACTCGATTAACTCATAGTAACTCGGTCTAGTAGATCAAACATTTACATAAACCCCAAGCATGATCATCAATATCATTGTTCCTTTATTTGAGTCTACCTCATCATGACAATTAACATGCCTTAAATATGTTTCGCATATAGTAAAAATATTTTATCAGATTATCTATATCTTGTTAGTGTCAGATCAACTTGGTCAAGTTGGCTTCTTAACTAAGGACCGAGATGACGTTGAGGCCAAGGAGAATTGCCTTCATCTCTTTAGGGAGAGATCTTTTGATCTCACCACAAGTTTCCTAGAGCATGATTTCTTCCCTCCAGAGTGTTGGCAAGGTCTCTATCTTGTTGTATCCATCTTATTGGATCTTAGTGCTCTTGTAACAAGTAGTCCTAATGGGACACAATCCCCCAAGCACGAGGCGTGTATGGGAAAAGTGTTTTAGTTTAAAAATCCATGTCACTACGCAATCGCTCAACCATGAGGTGTATAAGGGTGAAATGTTTGATAGAAGTCCTTACCTTACACAATTTTGCAAACATGAGTTGCATATATGCGAAATGCTTTTAAAATAACGATGGGGCAAGTTCACTTTTGTATCTAGAGCTCAAAGATGGTGAAATGTATTACTTTTAGGGGGTTGTGGATGATTTCCTGTTGGGTAATGATCATGAGATTCACCAAGATATGGATGACGAGCCCGAGACAACGCCTCCTCTAAAGGAGATATCTACTAAAAAGTCCATTGTTGAAAACGGAAGGCCTTAGCAAAGAATTTATCTTAAGCTTTCCCAAACACTTAGGATTTTTCTTTCATGGTTTTGTATTCACTAAACTTGTTCGGATAATTTCGTCCTTTGTTTCGAAGATTTTTATAATCTTAATCCTCTTTTGGAGTTTAAGGCATTCATGTTTTGTTTTCCTCTCATGTGCTTGTGTTTTATCTAGGTTGCATGTGAATTTATTTGTGTATAATTTTGGTCGTTTTTATGTGTGTTGTCTTTCATAGCATATGCCTTATAGGAAGTCATTTGTAGGTGCAAGGTTCCTCGTAGAGTTTTAACATATACCTCATAGGGAGTCGCTTATAGGCGCAAGGTTTCACATAGGGATCCAGCACAATATCCCATAGGGAGTCTCTAATAGATGCAAGGTTCCCGGTAGGGTTCTGACATGATACCCAGTAGGAAGTTATCTATGGGTGCAATGTTCAACATATCATGCATTGTTCTTGATATGTTAATTTAACACTTTTCATTCTTCATTGAAAATCTGGTGAAGAATCTAAATTCACAATTTTGATGGTGAACCAGTAATTGATTGTATGATTGTCGGTGTCAGGCCTGATGTTGGGGTGTATTTGCAAACACTTTTCTCTTATTGGTTTTTCAGCACGTGATAGTTAGTTGTCATCATATGCCTCCTATAACTTCTGATTAAAAAAATAAAATACCAACTAACTCATATTATTATATTTCAAAGTACAACTTATAAACAAAAAAATCAAAGAGCAAAGTGTTTTGATGGAGTACGATATTTGTGACCCTAAAAAAGCTATAATAAAAAACCTATGTCATGCTCCGAGCATCTGCAACAACACATCACTAACTACATGGAAATTCTTCTATCAATACGTGTTTGATTCAAAAGATTATAATAATCAACTAATTACCTAATAATTAAGTTTGGTGATCAAATTTAATGCACTTATAATCTTTATTACATCGTTGAGTTGTTATCTTATAAAGTATGTCATTATTTAGAGTTTGAATTTCTCTAAATATGTGTTTGGTCTAAAACAGTACAATAATTGATTATTACTTAGTAAAGATATTTGTGTAAATGAATAAGTTACGTGAATCAAAGCTTGGAGATTTAAATTATATATCACATTGTTTAATTGTTTTTATATGATGTATGTGGTTGTTTAGAGTTGTAATTTTTTTAATCAAAATTCTGAAATATGTTTTTGGTTAAAAAAATACAATAATTGACTAATCACTTAGCAAGGAGTCTCCTTTAGTGGAGGAAGTTACAAAAGTCAAAGTTAGGTGATTTAAAATCCTTATCACATCATTTAAGTGTTACTTTATAAAATTTGTGGTAGTTTAAATTTGGAATTTCTTCAATTATAGTTTTAGAGTATGTGTTTGATCTATAATAGAAATTTGGAATTCCTCTATCCTACTGTTAAATTTTTTCTTTATGATATATGTTATTGTTTAGAGTTGAAATATTTTTGTTAGAGTTTATGATTATGTTTATTTCTCAAGAGTACAATAATCATAGAGTTTTCTAGTAAGGACATCCTTTTAATAGAATAAGTTAAAAAAGTCAAAGTTAGAAGATTTAGAATCTCTATTACAGTGTTGAACCATTTTCTTTGTTCATAATTTCTGATTATGTGTTTGATAAAAAAAAAGTGTAATAATTGATTAATTTCTTATTAAGGACGTTAATTTTGTGGAGTAATTTATGGGAATCAAAGTTTGTTGATTTTAAATCTCTATCACACTTTTGAATTATGTCTTTGTAGGGTATGCCATGTTTTAGATTGGAATTTTACTGGGTGATTTGAAATCTATATCATAGTGTTGAATAGTTTATTTATCACTTGTTGAGAATTAAACGCCTTCCCTAAATAAAAGTTTTGCTTTGAAATTTTGATTTCTCAATTCACAAATTTCTATTATGTTGTTTAGTTGATTCCATATGACAAATGTGGTTGTTTAGAGTTAGGAATTATTCTACGTTGTTTAGAGTTAAAATTATTTTATTTAAATTTCTGTATTTGTATTTGATAACCAAGAGTACACCTAATTTTTGGAGAAAAATAATATTGTCCTCTCTTCTAAATTAAAATTAAAATCTCTATAAAACATTAATTACAATAATTTATGAATAAATTTGTTAATATAATTATTCATATATAATGACAAATATTTATGCATATTTAATTTTATACAAATATTAATACATTTATATTTTATACAAACTATTTTTTAGAAATATGTATAAACTAACATACCAATTTTTGAGAAATAATTAAGAATGAAAAAAATCTGTATTCATGAGTATTCGCAGATAAAATTTATTAGAAATACAGTTTTAATAAATATTCATGGATGAAAGAAATGTATATATAATTATTTGTTTTCTTACAAACATAGATACGAACTTGATGAAACTCGCATCCGCGTGATTCGTCAATAATTAACAAAATTACTTAAATGTTAGTTTGTTTAATCTAAAATTATTATTATTATTATTATTATTATTATTATTATTATTATTATTATTATTATTATTATTATTATTATTATTATTATTATTATTATTATATTAAATATGAACAAAAAATTAATTAGTATAATTATTTGATAAAAGAGAAAATAAAATGAATGTGATTTGTTTTGTTATTATTTTTATATGTAAAATTTGAAATTATTTTTTTGTCTTTAAAAGGAACAAACAAAATTTAGTTAACTATATATGTTTTTAAATTATATTTGAACAATAATATCTATAAATATTTATAAAAATATGTAAAAATCTCAAAATTCATATATATATATATATATATATATATATATATATATATATATATATATATTGTTCTGGTCTGGGCCTGACCTCGGCAGGCCCAATACCACGTACGGCCCAATAAGCGAATCGGGCACGCCGGGCACGCGCGTCCCGCAGGACGAGCAGAGCGCGCCACCGGACACAAGCAGCGCGTCCAACAGCATCTCGTCGTTCCCTCTTATCAGCCGAACAGGACACACCTCGGCGCATCAAAGCGCGGCCTTGGTTCCTCCCCAACCTAGCGAGCTCCCCTCCGCGGGGAGAACAACGTGCCCGGCGCACGTTCTCCACGTGCACCCCTCCGCGGGGACACGTCAGCTCCCAACTGCCCACCTCCGAAAGAGCAGGTCAAACCCACTTTCCGGAGACCACGGGATAGTTGGACTAGGGCGAAGACCACGTTCTGGTCTTCACTACGCCACATAAGCCCTAGCAGTCATTAGGGTTGGGCCTGGTCATCCAGCCCACCTCAAATGACCGTTGGCCCAGCGCTGGGGTCTCTCTATAAATACCCTCTTCCCCAAGAGGGTCAGGTAATTCACTTCTTGCCCAATTTCTATACTTTGCTCTCGCTCTGCCCAATTCCTTACTTTGGCATCGGAGTGTTTTGCAGGTATACCCCCCTCTTTTTGCTCCTCAGCACCGGTGAGCACGTAGCAGTCCAATAGAGTGTGGCCGGCCCGTGATCCCCTTCTGATCAGGTCAGATCAGTGGCGTCGTCTGTGGGAACGGAAACTTCCCCGTTACTCCGAGCAGAAAACCAAAGTTTCACCAACACTCCACGATCATGGCTAGCCCACACCGCGACGGCACTCCGCACGACCTCGAGCTCAACGTCGCCACCAACGGAAACAAGAAGATGGAGACGACACGTCCGGCGGAAACCGATGAGAGGGACGGCCAAACTGCCTCGCCGTCATCCGCGGAGCGGCCCCTTCAGGCCGACCACCGGCCCCCAGGTCCGCCAGCATTCCAACCCGACGGTGGCCGCCCTCTTCGCGACCATCAACCAGACGAACCAGCTGCTGGCCCAGCAAAACGCGAGAATCGGAGCATTAGAACGCGTCGACCCTCCGAGGTACCCCCCGCGGGAAGACCAGAACGGAGGCTCGAGGAGTCCCTCACCTTGACCCAGAAATCGCCGGCCACGGCTGGAGAGGCGTCGTGCACAGGTAGCGCGAGAACGCACCAGGTCCCCAGCAGGACAAGTTCGCGAGCGGAACCAAAGCGCCGCGGCGATCCCGACCGGGGATCCCCGAGGCGAAAACTCAGGCAAGAGGTCGAGAACCCGAAACCAGGGCCCTGTTTTGAACGGATCGTCCCCTCATCGGTCCTCGACACCCAGCGACGAGGACGATTACCGCACCCTGCTGTCCCGAGAGATCATGGCTGCCCCCATACCCCAAGGGATGGAGAAGCCCCCGACGCTGTCGACATACGACGGCACATCCGACCCAGACGACCACCTGGAGGACATCGAGGCCATGCTCGATTACCGAAACGTCCGGTGAGCCATCAAGTGCAGACTCTTCCCGACGACTCTGAGGAAGGGCGCCATGACCTAGTATAAAAGTCTGGAGCCCGAATTGGTCACGTCGTGGAGAGTCTTGAAGGACCTGTTCTCCAAACATTTTACGGCGTCCCGACGCCACCCGAAGACGGAAGCAGTCCTCAGGGCGATCATCCAGGGCCCCGACGAACCTCTCTGAAAGTACATCGAAAGATTCACTCGGGAAGCAGTGCAGGTGACGACATCAGACGAGATGAAACGCTACTTAATGGAACAAGGTCTGCACCACGACTCCAAGTTCTACGAGGCCGTAGGCATACACCGGCCAACATCCCTCCAAGATTTCCTCGACAGAGCCGCGCATTACATCCGATTCGAAGAAACACAAGCGACCAACTCCGCTCGAGACACCCGAGACAGGGAGGCCCCCCGTGGGCACCGAGACGACGGAGCCTCGAGCCATCGACGAGGAGGAGACCGCCGTCGAGAAGATCGGCCCTGCGAGCCCCGCGAACAACGCGAACTGCGCGGCCCGGCCGGCAGATTCACAGAGTACACAACCTTAGTCGCTTCACGCGAGCGCATACTAGCCGAATGCGCTAAAACCGAATTCGTGCAGGGAGGTGTCAGTTTCCCGCGACCAACACCTCCCAAACCCAACGTGGACAAATCGAAATATTGCCGATTC
Source organism: Lathyrus sativus (assembly GCA_963859935.3). Lineage (NCBI taxonomy): Eukaryota > Viridiplantae > Streptophyta > Magnoliopsida > Fabales > Fabaceae > Lathyrus > Lathyrus sativus. The sequence goes on along the minus strand of OZ012735.1, from coordinate 792,095,670 downwards.
CACAGGAGCCACGGGCACGTGACAGAAGACTGCATCCATTTGAAAGACGCGATCGAAATTTTGATCAAAGACGGTCACCTGAAGAGATACACCCGAGGAGGCGAACCACCTAGGCAAGAGGCCCCAGAAGCCAAGAAAATCGAGGAACTTCCCCCTCCAGAGGACAACAGTAGGCTCCAGGTCGCGTTGTGTGTCAGCCGCCCCGAGGATTGGTTCGCGGGCAGAGAATTCGGTCTCCCCGAAGGATCCGACCTAATCGACGAGCCAATCCAACCAACCAGCCGGTGGGAGTACTTCCCCAGAGCCAAGGTCATCTCTGTTGGAGCCACGAGGAGTCTGTCCATAGGATCCGTGAAAAGAAAATTCGACGAACTCATCGCGAACAACTCCGGCAAAATGAGCACGCTCGACAAATTCCGAGGCCGCTCCAACCCGATCACATTTTACCTCGAGGAACTCCCCGGGGGATCCCCCAACTCCAACATACCCCTGCTCATACGTGCAAGGATGGAAAACTTCGACGTCAGGCGCCTCCTCGCCGACGGCGGAAGCTCGGTTGACATCATGTACTCACACCTGTTCACAACTCTCCAGCTCGAAGAATCCAACCTTTCCCCCTATGTAGGCTCCGACCTTCAGGGGTTCAACGGGACGACGACGAGACCTTGGGGATACGTGGAATTGAAAGTCACCTTCGGAGAAGAGGAAACAGCTAGGGAAATCAGCATCTGTTTCTTAGTCATCGAATGCCCATCCCTCTATAACTGCATCCTGGGCAGGACGACGATAGCAGAACTCACCGCGGTACCCTCCACCGTCCACCTGAAGATGAAATACTACACAAGAAGGGGGGCCGTAGTGACCCTTAACGGAGACATCGAGGCCGCCCGAAGATGTTTTGAGGTCGCGCTGAAAGGCCTAGACTCTATCGCTCCAGCAACCAAGAAGAAAACTTCAAACACAACGCTAAAGGGCGAAACAACGGAGCTGGTCGGATCCGTTGAACTCGACAGTCGCTTCACCGGCGAGCTCGACCACGAAACGAAGACCAGCGAAGTCAACGAGCAGCCCTCACACCCAGCGCGCCCCATCCCGGACGGAGAATTCGAACTCGTCCCCCTCGGGGAAGACACGAGCAGAACCGTGAGGATAGGCGTCGGACTCCCGGACCTCGCGAAACGACAGCTCCAAGCCTGCCTCCGCGAAAACGCCGACCTCTTCGCCTGGAGCGCCGCAGAAATGCCAGGACTCGACCCCGAGGTCGCCTGCCACCAGCTGTCCATCAACCCGACCGCAAAGGCCGTTGTGCAACGCCGGCATCGCCAATCCCCCGAAAAATCGGCAGCGGCCGAAAAAGCTGTAAAAGACCTCCTAGAGGCAAACTTTATTTCGGAAGCCCGGTATTCAACCTGGTTGTCCAATGTTGTACTCGTTAAAAAGAATAATGGAAAATGGCGCATGTGTGTTGATTATACTGATCTCAATCGGGCATGTCCTAAGGACGCCTACCCCCTCCCCAACATCGACAAGCTCGTCGACAACTCCGCGGGCTTCAAGCTTTTGTCCTTCATGGACGCGTACTCGGGATACAATCAGATCCCGATGGCCGAACACGATAAACAAGCCACAACCTTCATGACGGCGTCGGGCAATTACTACTATAACGTGATGCCCTTCGGCCTCAAAAACGTCGGGGCCACGTACCAGCGAATGATGAACCGTGTCTTCCACGACGAAATCGGAGACATGCTCGAAGTATACATGGACGACATGATCGTCAAATCTGGCACGGAGGACGACCACACAGAACACCTCCGGAAGGTCTTCGGGACCACAAGGTCGTGCCGCATGCGCTTCAACCCGGAGAAGTGCACCTTCGGCGTCTGCGCTGGTAAATTCCTCGGCTACTACTTGACCGAACGGGGGATCGAAGTCAATCCGGACAAATGCCACGCCTTCTCCAATATCACCACGCCCACCACGAAGAAGGCCATCCAGTCCCTCAACGGCGTGCTTGCCTCCCTTTCACGATTCATTGCCAAGTCGGCCCAACACGCCCTCCCATTCTTCAAACTGCTCAGGAAGGAGAACAAGTTCGAATGGACGGATGAATGCGAGAAAGCCCTTTGCCACCTCAAACGCGTCTTATCCGAACCACCAGTGCTGACGCGTCCCGTGACGGGCGAAACCCTATACTTATATCTGGCCGTGGCCAACGAAGCCGTCAGCGCCGTCCTCGTCAGCGAATCCGGGGAGGGCCAAAAGCCCATCTACTTTACTAGCAAAGCTCTCCACGGCCCAGAAATCCGATACCAGCTGATCGAGAAGGTCGCCCTAGCCCTCATAACGGCAGCACGCCGACTCCGGCATTATTTTCTCGCACACGCCATCGTGCTCCGCACCGATCAGCCCATTCGCCAGCTCCTCGGCCGCCCCAACATGGCCGAACGCATGCTGAAATGGTCGCTAGAACTCTCTGAGTTCGACATCACCTACGAGGGCCGACACGCCATCAAGGCTCAAGCCCTGGCCGATTTCGTCGCCGAAATGACCACACCGCCCGACCCCGCCGCCAGGAACCACATCTGGACCATTTTTGTGGATGGATCCTCCAACTCCACGGGGAGCAGCGCCGGCATCGTCCTCGACAACGACGAAGGCATCGTCATTGAAGTATCTCTCATGATGGCCTTCCCGACGACCAACAACCAGGCCGAGTACGAAGCGTTTCTAGCCGGCCTTCGCCTGGCGTCTGACCTGGGAGCCAGGGACATCCGAATCTACCAGATTCCCAGCTAGTCGCTTCGCAAGTCCGAGGCGAATATCAAGCAAAGAACGACAACCTCGCCGAATACCTCGCGCTCATCACCGAAAAACTGCGAGGTTTCGACACAGCAGAGATTCAGCACGTCCCTCACGAGCAGAACACCTGTGCTGACATCCTCTCCAAACTGGCAAGCACCAAAAAGCGAAGCGGCCACAAGTCGGTCATTCAAGAGATCTTGTCGCAACCAAGTACCAGCGCGACCACCACCCCCCTCGACATCAACGTTGTCGGGGATACTGACTGCTGGATGACCCCGCTCCACACCTATCTCAGCACCGGCCACCTTCCGGCCAACCCTGGAGAGGCTAGCGCAACCAGACGACGCGCCTGCTCATACGTTCTCCTCGAAGGACGCCTGTACCGCCGAGGCTTCGCAATCCCACTCCTCAAATGCATAGATAAATCCCAGAGCGCAGCCGTTCTAGAGGAAATCCACGAAGGCATCAACGCGCAGCACCTCGGCGGAAGATCCCTAGCACGAAAGGCCCTACGAGCAGGCTATTACTGGCCATCAATGCAATCCGACGCGAAGGAACACGTCAAACGATGTGACAAATGTCAACGACACGGGGACATGCACCTCGCCCCCTCAGCCGACCTCACGCCCCTCTCATCCCCATGGCCATTCGCCTGGTGGGGGCTGGACATCCTCGGGCCCTTCCCCTTAGGGTCCTACCAGAACAAGTACCTCATCGTGGGAGTTGACTACTTCACCAAATGGATCGAGGCCGAAGCTCTGGCCAAAATCACCGCCCACAACATACTCCGATTCTACAAATGCAACATCCTCGCCAGATTCGGGGTCCCACTCGCCATCGTCACCGACAACGGCACACAATTCACGGACAAAAACTTCTGTGACTTCGTCACCAAACTCGGAACCAAACACCACTTCGCCTCGGTCGAACACCCTCAGACGAACGGCCAGGCGGAATCAGCGAACAGAGTCATACTCAGGGGACTCAGACGACGACTCGGCGACGCCAAACGAGCATGGGTCGAAGAGCTCCACAGCGTCCTCTGGGCATACCGCACCACTCCCCACTCAACCACGGGGGAAACCCCATTTCGCCTCACGTACGGAACCGAGGCCGTGATACCCGTCGAAATACGAGAACTATCCCGACGAACGGAAGCTCCCCTGGGCACCAACGACAACGACGGCGCCCTCCGAGAAGAGCTCGACCTCGTCGAAGAAATCTGGTCAGGGGCAGCCCTCCGTGAAGCCCGGCTGAAGCAACAAGTCACACTTCGCCACAACAACAAAGTCCTAAAACGCGACTTTCAAACAGGCGACTTAGTTCTACGCAGAAACCAGAAAGACTCCCACGAGAGTAAACTGGCTGCGAATTGGGAAGGCCCTTACCGAGTCCGGGACAAAACGGAGCACGGGGCCTATTACCTCGAAAACCTTCACGGTGAACAACTAGCTCGACCTTGGAACGCCGCGAAGCTTAAGCGGTATTACAGTTAGAACACTGCCCGCGACGACCCATCGTCCCGACCACTGGGGGGGACATGGTACCACCGCACACCCCCGCGTCCACTAGCGACCAAAGAAAAGCAAGCCCTGCCTCTTGTGTGCGCGGGCAGACGGCCTTGTTCGGCAAGGAACACCTCGACCGAGATCCCCCGCCGCCGTACCAAAATCGGCAGGACACCCAGCTCGCGATGGGACGTCCACGCCACGGGGAGAACTACCCCCGAAACGGCCCGGCTACGTCGCCGGCCAAACCGACCGGTTCCCTTCACCACCGGTAACAAGTTTGTCGAGCTAACACCCAAACAGACCCAGAGCATATCGAGGCATGCACGTCAAAAGCATGCAAGTAAACAAATAAATACGAAAAACGAGCATAAACATCATGCAAATACCGAGCGCACACGTAGAAAATTCACAAAAAATATATTAAGCAAAAAGCGGGCACCAGCCCAGTACTTAATGTTACACAAACAGAGCACGCAGGCCCAAAGAAAGACAAGTTACAAATATCGGCACGCAGGCCATAAAAACAACGGGCACGCAGGCCCGACAAATCTAGACTACTTCACCCTCCTGGTCAGCAACCACGGGGACCTCCGCGGGGACAACAAGGTAAGGGTCGACCACCTTCCCATCAACAATCTCGTGATACGGCCCAATCCCATCCACGACCAACGCGACGCCGGGGTTGACGACCTGGATCTGCTCTACAGCATTCTTGAACCCGACCTCGACAGCATCCAAACAATCTGCTCTACAGCACGGGTGATTAACCGTTGATCCCCCTCTGTCTCGTCCTCGGCCGGATGAAGCGCACTATCCAAAACTTCCATACGGATTTTCAGCGCCTGCACCTCGGCCGTTGCCTCCCCCAGGTTCTCCTCCAGCGAGGTCACCTTCCCCTCAGCGCCCTCTGCCCATTTGCGCTGCTCAGCGACATCCTTCTGACTCTTCTCCAATTCCTCAGTAAGCTTGGCCAACCGCGACTGCATAAAGGTAAGGTCCCCCTGCAATTTGGACAACTCGGCAGCGGAATAGCCCTCCTCGTTCAGCACAAGAGTCGTCGTGAACGTCCGCATCATTGCAGCCAAATCCTCCGCCAGGACACGTCGACGAGACTCTCGATCGGCCTGACGGATAGTCTTCACCTCCCCAGCGGAGACGGTAGGAGAACGAGCACCATGAAAATAGCCCGGATGCTGATGGCAAGGCGGGACGACGTAACCTTCATCGCCCGAGCCGACCGTCAGATCTACCAAACCGCGGGGCTCCTCGGATCTCGGCCTTTTCGCTGCTTCTTGAGACGAGGGAGACTGACTCTCTTGAGGCGAGGAAGACGAACTCTGCCCTCCCGGCGTCGCAACCTCCTGTCCGACCAACTGACTCACCCGCGTCCTCGGGACCGCGGCATTCCTGGTAGCGTGCAACTGCTTCACCCGCTCCTCAACAGAAGACATGTTCGCTGCAAAAACAAAGAAAGAGTTAGCAACGGCCAGAACACCCGAACACGGGGAGAAAAGAAACATCCCTACCTAGATAATCCAAAGCGGCCGCCCCGGTGGCGCAACCGAGCAGGGTCTTACTATTAATCAGCCGCTTTTTGGTTCGCACGTTCCCCTGCGCGTCAAGGATGTACCGACCATCAGGTGTCACCAGCTTCGACGGAGGAAGGGCCCGCACAAAGGCGACTATTTTCAAATAAGCGGCCATATCTCTTTCGTCGAGGGTCCCCGCCCGTACGATATACCTATCCGTACCTCGGTTGAAATGCTCCGCGGTCCACAATAGATGTATCTTGGGAAGCCACGCGAGGAACCGCTGGCCGTCTACCATTCGCTCGCCCTCGGCGAAGAGAGTATCTGAGCCCTGCTGCGTGATCGGTTTAACAAGGTAGAACCGAATTTTGAAATCCTTGACGGAATCACTATACGCCTTGAAGAGCTTGGTCGACTGTTTAAATGAGACCCATCTGTGGCGGTCATTCACCGACTGGCGCTGTAAGTGGAAGATACGGAAAAACAACGGTACCGTGGGCTCCACCTCGAGGTAGAAGCACACCACCTCGAAGGCACGGATGAAAGCCAAGGTGTTGGGGTGCAGTTGGGATGGGGTCAAGCGCAACCAATCGAAGAGCCCCAGATGAAAGGCGAAGAACGGTAACCTAAGTCGAGCCTCTTTGAAGTAGAACTCGTGCATGGGAAACATCCGCCGCCCATATCGCGAGCAGATGCGATGGTGCTCCTTCGGACGGTACACCTGCCAATGATGCCGCTCCTCGATAGGCGTATCCTCGACGGTGGCATACACGTCGGACGCATCGGCCACAAAACAAGACGGGGTAGACAGCGGCTCTTCAGTCGCCCATTCTTCGGACGGGGCGATGCGCTCGTCGTCAAAGTCCGGGACCTCGGGTTCGTTGTCTTCGACCATCATCCCCGGTACCAAAGCCGACATCTACACCTGAAAAGCAGAGGACAACGGTGAATTCGATAGCCAGGATCAAATCCACCCTTCCACCGCAGGTCAAGTGAAAGGGCGACAAAGGCCAGAGAACGGCGAGCAAACACGCGCTCCCCGTCGACCCTCCTCGGGGCGTCCAAAGCCGACCCACCATCCCTCCGCGGGACGGTCACCGGAAAAAGCGCGCATCCCCGAGGCATTCATCGGACAAAGCACTTGTCCTCGGGGCATTCATCGGAGAAAGCCCCCGTCCTCGGGACATTCATCGGAACAACCGATTCTCCCCGGGACATTCACCAGAAAAATCGCCAGATACGGCGGATCTTGCGTCCCTCCTCGGGGCATTCATCATGCCCCGACCATGCATTCTAATCAAACGGCGGAAATAAAAGGGAAGAGAAAAGAGAACTCACTTGTAACGGCGGCGAACGGGAGGAAGAACCAAACGGTGTTGCGGCGATCGGCGGCAACGGCGGACGAGCAAAGATCTCAGAGCTTCGCAGGTAAAACAGCAGAGTGAAAAGTAGTAAAATGAGCGGGGACCCCCGTATTTATAACCCGGTGCGGGATTCGAAGCGACGCTAGGCTCATTAATGACATAGGGTAGCCGCCCCTACGACCGCTTAACGCACGACACGTGGCGGCAACCTGACAATCGCGCCCCTTCACCTGCTTTCACCCCGCTCCGCCGACGACCGGGGATCCCCGCGCGAGCGCCCGTTCCGCCACGCGCGAATCCCGACGAACCTCCCGTTCCGCTACCTCTCTCCCCGACACAGCGACCTTAAGTCCTCGCTCTTTCCCCAGAGCTTCGACTTGGGGGGCTCCTGTTCCGGTCTGGGCCTGACCTCGGCAGGCCCAATACCACGTACGGCCTAATAAGCGAATCGGGCACGCCGGGCACGCGCGTCCCGCAGGACGAGCAGAGCGCACCACCGGACACAAGCAGCGCGTCCAACAGCATCTCGTCGTTCCCTCTTATCATCCGAACAGGACACACCTCGGCGCATCAAAGTGCGGCCTTGGTTCCTCCCCAACCTAGCGAGCTCCCCTCCGCGGGGAGAACAACGTGCCCGGCGCACGTTCTCCACGTGCACCCCTCCACGGGGACACGTCATCTCCCAACTGCCCACCTCCGAAAGAGCAGGTCAAACCCACTTTCCGGAGACCACGGGATAGTTGGACTAGGGCGAAGACCACGTTCTGGTCTTCACTACGCCACGTAAGCCCTAGCAGTCATTAGGGTTGGGCCTGGTCATCCAGCCCACCTCAAATGACCGTTGGCCCAGCGCTGGGGTCTCTCTATAAATACCCTCTTCCCCAAGAGGGTCAGGTAATTCACTTCTTGCCCAATTTCTATACTTTGCTCTCGCTCTGTCCAATTCCTTACTTTGGCATCGGAGTGTTTTGCAGGTATACCCCCCCTCTTTTTGCTCCTCAGCACCGGTGAGCACGTAGCAGTCCAATAGAGTGTGACCGGCCCGTGATCCCCTTCTGATCAGGTCAGATCATATATATATATATATATATATATATATATATATATATATATATATATATATATATATATATATATATATATATATATATATATATATATATATATATATATATATATATATATATATATATATATATATATATATATATATATATATATATATATATATATATATATATATATATATATATATATATATATATATATATATATATATATATATATATATATATATATATATAATGTCATTTTTATGTGTGAGCATTATAATAAATTTGAAGCACCAGGTTTTAAAATAAATGGTAAAAATTATGTGTCAATTTTTTTCTATCTCCTCCATCATTTATTTTAATAATGAAGGAGGGAGGAAAACAAAAAGTGCACATAATCTCCACCATTTATTTTAAAATTTAATAGTTCAGATTAATTCTGATTATATATATATATGGAACGTATTATATGAGAATTTCATTATTATGTAATAACATGAGAATGAATCTGTAATATTAGATTTTAAAATAAATCGTAGAGATTATGTGTCCGTTTTTTTTTTCAATATCCTTCATCATTTATTTTAATAATGGAGGAGAGAGAGAATCAAAAACCATAAATAATCACAACCAATTATTTAAAAATTTAATTGTTCGAATTCATTCTCAACTTTGAAAAATTCTCGAACAAATATGAAACAAGACAGATTTTATATTTATTAAAGGAATCGAATAATAAGAGATTAGAATTTGTCATTATAAGTACACATTGTCATCACTAAGAAATAACTTCTTCTTTTTCATTTTGAGGACAATTTTTAAAGAATTTTTTTTTTTAAAATTGCCACTGCAAATTGACATTTTTTCAAGTAATTTCTTTCAAAATGCTTCTTTTTTTACTTCCGGAAAACATAGCATTGACTTGAAATTTCTACCAAATTCTATAAATAAAATAAATTAAGAATTTCTTGTATCTTTCATTCGAATTACACCATGAAACTTTATCATCATTGTTGATTGTACCTGATCAGAAGAGATTGTTGACCGCCACGCGTCACTGATCTAGAAGCTGCTCAACAGAAGTAGGGAGGAGGAAGGGGTGTACCATCAAGACACTCTGATACTTAAGTGAGTAAAGGATCATGGGAGCAAATACAGAAGTGAGGTGTAGAGAATGTAATACCTGACCCTCTAATGAAAGAGGGTATTTATAGTGAGACCCCAGCGCAGGACCAACGGTCACTTGTGTTGGGCTGGATGGTCAGGCCCAACCCAAGTGACTGCTAGGGCTTATGTGGCATAGAGAAGACCAGGACATGGTCTTTTCCCTAGCTCAACTGTCTCGTAATCTCCGGAAGGTGGGCCGACCAGCTCTTTCGGAGGTGGGTAGTTGTCTGATGACGTGTCCCCGCAAAGGGAGCACGTGGAAAACGTGTGGAAGACATGTTGTTCTGCCCGACGAGGGGAGATGCCTGCCCGGTGTGTCTAGAACCGTGGCCGACACTAGAGGATTTAAGCCTTGTTGGGCCTTCCTCAAATAGTGTTGGGTTGGGCCTGCTCGACGGATGGGCAAGTCTGGGCCCACTCCAGAACAGGAGCCCCCTAAGTCGTAGCTCCAATGTAAAGGAGCAATGACTTAACGATAACTGTGTCGGGGACGAAGAAGGGCAAGGAAGAAACTTGTCGGACTGTCATGTCGAGGACGCCGGAGCACGAGGATCTTGGACTTGTCGGGATATCAAGTCGAGGAGGTGGAAGATTTTCGGACGCTCGACTGCATGTGCTCGAAAGGGAGAACGAAGGGACGCGACCGTTAGTGGTGGCCACGTGTCTGGAAATCATTGTGCTACTTAGGGAGGCTACCCTAGGGAACTCGAGTTCCTAGGGGCGCTTCGAGTCCCGTGTTGTGTTTATAAATAGGAAGGTGCCTGCCCTTTTACCATTTTTCGCACTCCCTCGCTTTCGCACGTGATATCTAGATCTCCCGTACACGCAATTGCACAGTACCGCCACTGTACCGTCCGCTGCGCATTCTGCCGTCTCTACTGTCTGTCACACCCTCTTTTTCACCCTAGTCTTTCATATCCTACAATCATCATATCATACATTATTCTAGTGCATATCGAGCATGTGGGTTTACGAGGTAAAAGTTGGTTCGGTTCGTTGTTTTTCATTTCAAATAAGAGAAATTTCCTATCATGGGCTACACAGAAGAAAGGTTCACCATCTAAGGTGTGATTCTAGTTGGAAAGTATACTCATGTAGATTTCTTCAAGGAGAAGTTAGTTAACAAAATATTAAGGTATTCAAGATCAATGTTCCTAATGGACATGATTTTCAAGGCCTAATTCAAGATTTCTTCATCCAACTTAGTTTCGAATTCTATGTCAAGTGGAATTCAAATTTGCAAGACATGAGTCAAAATCACAAGTTCATAATTCAAGACTTCATTCATTTCAAATATAATGGTATAAGGGAAATCCATGATTCAAAATTCAAGGTTCATGAATTCAAGACTAGAATATGACAAAGGGAATTTCATGACGTTACAAGAATGTCACATTTGTTACAAAGTTTCCAACTCTAAATAATGCTTAGAAATTAAGCTATTTATAATCTTAATTCAAGTTTCTAATCAAATTCATGTTATGGTACCCTTCATGCCCCCAACAAGTCTACATGTTCCACATTATGCTCACAAATATCCAAGGAAAATAATCAAGGTTAATTCAACATTGGAACCTTTCAAAAGCAAGACCATTTATGCTTATTCATGGGCAACTTCAAATTAATCCAAAACAGCCCCATGACCAACTAACTCACAACTAAACAAACCATGTCACAAACTTAAGGAACTAGTTCATGTTGGTTCACATACATACCAAAATTCAGATTTTCAAAATTCTGTAAAGGGGAGAAGCATGGACCACAAGGACAACCTAAGAACAAGCGAATAAAGAAGAGCAATGCAAAAGGGCAGCAGAAAAACAGGCCTAGGCAAAGTGCAGCAGCTAGTGCAGAAAAGCAGCATTCATGAAAATGGAAAGAAAGAGAGTGACATCAAGAAAGTGGTAAAAGGTATTTCCCAATGAAGAAAACTGAAGTTTTGATACAAATGAAAACCTTAATGTTTTGAGCATAAAAAGATAGGGAGCAGCAGAAAATAAGGAGAAGGGGATTAAGAGAGATCAAGAGAGTCACATAGAAACATTAAAGAAGAACCATAGAAAAACCAGAAAAATAGAGGAGAGAAAAAAGGTGAACAAGAAACATTGAGAGAAACCATTAAAAAACAGGGCCTTCAAAGCATAGAGTGGAGAGTGGGGAGAATACCCAACCACAACTAGTGGAGGTTTGCAGGGAAGATAACAACTCTTGGGTATCCATTTCTTCAAACTCTTTTCTCTTTATATATTCCATTGCATGCTTGTCTATTTTTTAGCTAAAGTATCATTTGTGAATGCATCTTGTAATGAGGTCCCAAAGTTGGTTTATGTTGTAAAAGAAGCAAAAGAAATGAAAGAACATAGATTGATTATTGTGATGAAATGAGTTGAAAAATACTCATGTGTGATGTCATGTTCGCACTGCGAGCATCCTTTTCGCCTAGCGAACATCACTTTGTGGCACTCAGAGTGCCACTGAACAACCAGTTTTCCCTTATTTTTAGCTAGCGAGTTGTTCGTTGGCACCTTCGCATAGCGAACTTTGCCCACTTTCGCTTCTGTTTGTGAATAGTGCGTGTTTTGTGGGATTTCTCAGCAAGTTCGCACAGCGAACTTAGTGAGGTTTTTTCTGGGCAGCTTCACTGCAAGGTTCACACAGCGAACATTAATACCTTTCGCCCATGTTTGTGAATAGTGTACTGATATGGCTCTCATTGTTGTGGTATGGATTGAAAATTTTGGTGGCAAACTTGAGGGAAAGACTCTACACCCGAGTCTAGAGTGTTAAAATTTGAGATAGGAGAGGTTGAGTAGTATGGGCTTCCGAGATGCTCATCTCATGATAGTCGATACAAGAACCTCGCTTAGAGTATATTCCTTTGAGAATGATGACAACCGTCAAGCTCTTGGCGTGTTAGATCAATGTTTTCTTGGGAATCCATTACTCTAATAACCTTTTTAGAACCCTAAACCATTGGCCAACTAAGATTGATGGTCACGTAGTATGGGTCCTTGAGAAGTTCTTCTCGTGTGGGTCGATACGAAGACCTCGTTCAAAAGAGGCTTCCATGATGGAGTTGTTTCCTGGCAATGACTTACATACGTAACAAACAGTCAAGAAAGCCTATGACTTTGAAATCCTTGTCTAGAATCCAGTGTCGATGGTCTCGCAGTATGGGTCCCCGAGAAGTTCTTCTCGCGAGGTTTGATATGAAGATCTCACCCAAAAGAGGTTCATATGATGGAGTCATCATCCGACATATTCATGTCGTATATGATGAACAGTCATATGAATTCATGATTTTGGGATCCCTATTAAACCATAGATCACGCCTTGTGAGAACCTATTTATAAAGTAGTCAGTATCGGCCATATCCATACCTCAGACTTATGAATCCACGTGCTTGGATTTCATTTATGCATCCGCCCATACATACATACTTCATAAAAACAAAGCTCTTAGTGTCTAGTTCTTGTTGCAGATATAATCATTTTTCAGAAGCAATCATGATAAATGTTGTAGATGTTTTTCATTAGCAACATTTTGTGGCAAAACATTGATGTATGTGTGGATGTCATGACTGATGTTATGACATACATGTGGAGAGTACTGCAGGATAAGTTTAGAGCAAAGTGAATTGGATGTCATGCTAGATGTTATGACATCAAGCAGTTGACATCAGGACGTGTGTTTTAGGTTCTGGTATATTGCATGAGGAAGCTCAGGCTATACTTCAGGAAACATTTTAGGAAGCTTAGTTATCTCAGGCGAAATGTCAGGCATTGATGGGGATAACCAATGACCTAACTGTTAGTGCGCTGCTTAATGAAAAGAGGTCTTAACTGGGTTAAACCTAATTTCTGAACTTAGGCCCAAGATCTTTCTGCTGCTTATAAATTACAAAGTAACAATCCTAATTGAAGACCGTTCTTGGCAGAGGTCTTGTGCAGAGCTTTTAAGACAGAGAGTACAGAGTGTTTGTGAGTGAAGAATTCAGTCTGTGTACTGTGATCTTCATGTGTGTGATTGTGTCTTAGAATACGTGTGAGCCAAGAAATTATCTGTTGTATGATTGCATTGGACTAGGGTGTTTGAGTTGTAGTCTGTGTGTATCACTCTAAGCTTTTAAGCACGAGTGATGTGTCTCTTGATTGAAGCTGTGAAGCAAAATCAAGATTTTTTTGAAGTGTGTCTTCAATTTTATCTGTACCTGTAATTGGTTGATATAACCGACTTCCAGCGGTCAACGGGAAACCCTTTCATCCAACACGCCCCATTCCGGACGAGGACTTCGAGCTAGTAGCCCTCTGATAACCGACTTGGTCCTCCTCGTCCAAAGTTCTTTCCCGCACGATATATTGATCTGTGCCCCTTCTGAAGTGTTCCTCCGACCAATCCAGGGGAAAATTCGGCACCATTACTTCCTCCCTTTGTCTGTTCACCTCCCAGGCTTCATGCCGGTACAACGAGGCGCACGCCTCAAGAGAAACAGGTCGGACCACAAAAAATCATTCTTTAAAATCCCGGACAGAGTCTGTGTACGTCCAGAAAAGCCTCATCGGCTGATTCAATGACACCCACCCTTGTCGGCCATCTACCGTCTGCCTCTGCAGGTGGAAAAGCCGAAAGAACAGGGTAAGGGTGGCCCCGATCTCCAAATACCAACAGACGAGCTCATATGCCCGAAAGAAGGCTATAACATTGGGGTGCAGCTGAGAAGGTGTCAGCTTCAACCAGTCGAAGACACCCAATTGGAAATCAGTGAAGGGCAGCCGAAGACCCGCCTCGCGGAAGCAAAACTCGTACATGGGAAATCTCATCTTCCCGTAGCTCGAGAATATACGGTGATGGTCTCGCGGCTAGTACGCTTGCCAGCTCACAGAAGAGCCCTCACAGCGGTCCTCGATAGTCGCAAAGGCATCGACGTTGTTCTCGACGAAATAAGGTGGCGTGTTTAAAGGTTCCTCTACGATCCAGTCCTCGATAGTTCAGGCCTGCCCCTTGACAGGAAGGGCTACCGGGGAAATGGTGAATTCAACGTTTCAAGATCAAATTCACCCTTCCACCATAAATCAAATGAAAGGGCGATGAGGATGACGACTACAACTCAGACTCCTCCTTGACGGCATTGCGACCACGCGCCAACGACAAACGTCCCTTGAATATTCATCCAGCTACACCTCAAGTCCCTGCGACATCCATAGCTACCTAGCGTTCCTCCCCGGGACGTTCATCTAACCATATCCTATGTGAAGTCAAGCTTCCTTCAAACATTCCTATTTCGATGATGACAACAATATATGCTCAAGTTTAGATGCGCAAAAAGAAATGATTACTTGTTTCAAGCTTCAAGTTTTATCCAACAATTTCTCAAGCATTGAAGTTCATCTTGGTGTAAAGCAAAGGTTGATTAAATATTGCTTAACATATTTATACAAAGTGTTCTTATAGTGTGTCATGATTGCATACATGTTTATGCATAAGAATACCTTGCCATAAGTTTCATACTTCAAAATCTGTTTTTAGTCAAAATGTTTCAGTGTTAATCGATTAAGGCTTTTCATTAATTGATTAGCAGGTTAAAATTTTAAATATTTTTGCACGTTACAGTGTGTTAATCGATTAACACATTCCATTAATCGATTAACACTGTCCAGATTTCTGAAAATATGCATCTTTTCATGGTATTCTTCCTTGCCTCAACATTTCTTTTCATGGCATTGTTTTATGGTATGATACCTCCATGAAAAGGTATTTTGTGCATTATATAAATAATTCTTCTTCAGATTTTGAAATCACCTCCAACATTTTTCATAATCAAAATCACTCATATTCTCATTCTTTCAAATACTTTGTCATAGTGTTCATTACAAACTTTTTGAGAGAAACTATTTATCATTTTTCAGAAACATCATTATAGTTTCATCTCATCTATAAGAACACTTGTATATCTATTGTGAGTGATATTTTTTCAACGAGAAGATCAATATTCATATTGATAAATATTTACATTGTTACTTATACAAATTCAGATTCACTACAACTTATTTTTAGGATTGTTAAAGATAAGTGTGTAGGGTTTTCCTTGTTATCCGGATTGTGGATACAAGAGGTCCTTGTGTGAGATATTCATTCTCGGTAGAACTTTAAAGTTGTGTAAATCCAAGAAGGTAGTTCTTGGTTGTTAGAATTGTCTTGGATAGGAAATCTAACATTGATAGTAAAATACTCTTTCATGTTGAGGGGAACCACTATACGTCGCTGTGTTCTTTACTTTCCACATTTACCGCCTTGCATCACCTAGAAGCACTTAGGAAAGTAAAATCCAAGAATCATCAAAAATCGGAAAAAGTGTCTAAGAACCTAATTCACCCCCCTCTTAGGCATAAATATAACTCACATTTGGCATCAGAGCAGATTAAGGTAACCTGTTCCTATCAATCAAGAATGGCTTCCGCTAACACCAACCCGGTTTTCAAAGATGGTGGAAGTAGTAACAAACCCCCACTGTTTTCTGGAGAATATTTTGATTTTTGGAAATATCGCATGAAGGTACATCTAGAAGCCCAAGGAGAAGGAATATGGGAAACTATTGAAGATGGTCCTCATGAACCTACAAGTGTCGTCAATAGTGTAGGAACTCCAAAGGTTAAATCAGCATACGATGAAGATGACAAGAAAAGGATTCTTAATGAGAAAAAGGCTATTAACATATTACAAAGTTCCTTGAGTATGGATGAGTTCTTCCGTGTCTCTCAATGCAAGTAGGCAAAAGAAATATGGGACACCTTAGTGGAAACACATGAAGGCATCGCCGAAGTAAAGAGATCCAGATTGAACACACTAAGTCAAGAATATGAAATGTTTAGAATGTTGCCCGGAGAATCCATTGTGGCATTACAGAAAAGATTCGTTCACTTGACAAATCATTTAATCGCTCTCGGTAAGACCTTTACTACGATGATTTGAACCTTAAAATTCTTAGATCCTTAATAAGGGAGTGGCAACCAAAAGTGACGGCAATTTCAGAGAAGAAAAGTCTTTCAACAATGACGTCCGCATCACTTTTGGAAAACTTCAAGAACATGAGTTAGAACTTGGAAGGCTTGAGAAACATAAAAATCTAGAAAAGAAATCTAAAGGAGTTGCCTTGAAAGTGGAGTCAAAAGAAAATAAAAATGATGACGCATTGGAGGAAGATGAACAGTTCATGCTCCTTGTAAAAAGACTTGGTAAGTTTTTCAATAAAAATGATAAATCCCTTAATAATAAAAAGAATAGACATTTAAGAAAAAAGGAGGCATCCACATCAATACAAGATGTTACATGTTATGAATGTGGAAAGTAAGGCCACATAAAACCAGATTGTCCAAAGCTTCCAAAGAAAGGAGGATCTAAAGGCAAGAAGGACTTCAAGAACAAAAAGGCGTATATTTCTTGGGAAGATAATGAGATAAGTTCCTCATCGGAATCGGAAAGCGATGAATGTGCAAATATGGCTCTAATGGCTTCACACCACTCTGATGACGAAAAAGATGAGGTTAGTAGCAACTTTTCTATTTATGATAATGATGCACAAGACGCTATTAATGAATTGTTAATTGAATGCAAAAATTTGTATAAGACTATCTCATCTCAAAATAAACTAATGACATCTTTAGAAGAAAAGAACATTGAATTAGTAAAATATGTTGAAGATGAGAAACAAAAATTAATAAGTGAAAAACAGAATTTTGTATGTAAGAATTGTGAATCTCTCTCATTTCAAATTGTTCAACTTAAAAGAGTTATTGAAAGATATGAGAAATGTCAAATTGGTTTGGAAGAAGTTCTTAGGCATCAATGATTTTCTAATGATAAAAGTGGACTAGGATATTCCAAGTTCTCTAAACCAAGTTCAAATGAAACAATCTTTGTTAGGCCTAATAACCAAATTCCTAAGGAAAAAGTAAACAATCCTAAAATTGCGCATCAACATCCTAAAAAGAAATTGTTTGCTAAGAAGAAATCTTATGTTCCTAGATATAAAAGCAATTTTGAACCAACTTGTTTTTATTGTGGAATTAAAGGTCACACACCTAATGCTTGTTATGTTCGTAACTTTAGTGTTCCAGAAGGGCATTATGTGTGGGTGAAAAAGGGAACTAACTATCAAGGACCCAAAGTAATTTGGGTACCTAACAAAACTTAATCCTGTTTTGTAGGTATGCTTGAAGACCTCCGAAAATCATTGGTATCTCGATACTGGGTGTTCAAGGCATATCACAGGAGATATAAACAAATTTTCACAACTAACGCTTAAAGCCAAGGGTTATGTTACTTATGGTGATAATAATAAAGGCAAGATTCTTGGTATAGGCACTATTGGTTCACTACCTTTTACAACAATAGAAGATGTACTTTATGTCGAAGGACTCAAGCACAATCTTCTTAGTATTAGCCAACTTTGTGACAAAGGATTCAAAATCAAGTTCAACAAAGATGAATGCTTGATAGAAGACGAAGTCACTCACGAGGTTATGTTAAAAGGTAATAGAATCAATAATATTTTTATGATTTCCCTTGACAATGTATCTTTGAAGGTTAAATGTCTTATGGTGAACAACAACGAGTCATGACTATGGCATAAAAGGATCGCTCACATTCACATGGAGCACTTGAACAAATTAATTAAACATGATTTGATGATTGGATTACCGAAGGTAAAATTCGTCAAAGATAGATTGTGTGACGCTTGTCAAAAAGGAAAACAAATTAAATCAACTTTCATATCCAAAAATGTGGTGTCCACAACAAGGCCACTACAATTGTTACATATGGATCTTTTCGGTCCATCAAGAACAAAAAGTTTCTGAGGTAATGTTTATGCTTTAGTTATTGTTGATGATTTCTCGAGATATACTCGGACAATGTTTTTAGTGCAGAAAAGTGATGCCTTCAAAGCTTTCAAGAAGTATGTAAAACAAATACAGAATGAGAACTCTCTTACAATAGCCTCCATTAGAAGTGATCACGATGGAGAATTCCAAAATGCTTTATTCGAAGAATTTTGTGAATAACAAAATTCCCGTCATGCATTCAAGAACCAAGCATATAGACATTCGACACCACTTCTTACGCGATCATGTGCTTAATGGAGACGTCAAAGTCACATTTGTGGATACGCATAACCAACTTGCTGACATATTCACCAAACCGCTTCCAAAAGAGCCGTTTTACAAGATTCGTCGAGAACTTGGAATTTTGAGCGAAACGGATCTCTAATTTTTTCATCGAATATTCATCATATATCATCATAGATAAAAGGTACACATTTTTTACAATTTTTTGAAATCGGTAAGATGCACTTTTTATGACTTTTATATTAAAAAAAAGCGACTTTATCTAATTTATGCATGCTTAAATTTATTTTCAATTTCTGGTACTATGATCAAAAGTTGCATTTGTATGTGTATTAACATGTTATCATGGCAAAAATTCCAAATCTATATCATGTAGGGCTGTGCGAAGCTGCTGTTTTTCATTTTCTGCTTCCATTAATCGATTAATGGGATCTGTTAATCGATTAACATGTCAAATTTTTGCCTGACATGTTGCGTTTTAAGGGTGTTAATCGATTAACATAATACCTTAATCGATTAACACTGTGTTGAATTTTTTTATATATTTTCAGAGTTTGTTCTCTCTTTATTAATGTTTTATTCTTTAAAAAAAACACTTTGGAACTCTCTCTCATTCACTACTCTTCACCCTTCTCTCTTCCTCACTTAAGATAGTCAACATACATCCTCTCAAAATTCCTTCTCCATCAACAACCATTAATACCCACTCAATTTATCTCCTATAAAGACCCTCCACAACTACACATTTTCATTCATCTCTCACTATCTCTTAGAATCCGAAAATCCCCTTTTACCAAACCCTAACCTTCAAACTTCATCCTCTTCCATGGCACCCAAAAGAAAATCAAAGGGAAAAGCTCTAATGGAAGCCTCCAGTTCTGAAGATATCAACTCTGGAAATGATGGAACTCAGGGAAGTAGGCAAGTTGATCACAAAGTGGAAAGCCGAAATTTTATGCCGGTAAAGTATGTTGATATACTCACTTTTCCTGAAGCAAGTTTTGATTTTCCTGCATTGCTTAAGGCTCAGAAAATAGAAATTTTTGTTGCTGAGATGGGTCACTTATACCCGGATTATGCTAAGTTGTTTCTAAGTCATTTAAGAGTAGGACTAGATTCTGAAGATAAACATATTGTGCATGTCCGTTTTCGATAAAATGCTCCATTATATTATCTGTTATGTGCTCCTTCCGAAGGACTCGAATCATGCTCAAATAAATGATCTTGAAATGCAGGCTCTTTTTGCTATCAAAAAGAAGATTCTGGTAAACTGGGCTGTTACAATGATGTACCATATGCAACATCAACTTTTGTTATTCGGTGGACTTCCTTATGGAAGACTCATTGCTAAGATCCTTGGAGCAACGGACCTGGATCTTTCTGCACAACCTCGGGTAAAAATGACCTCTAAAATAGATGAGATCAATGTTCAGACAAGATTGAAAAATATTGGTATCATTATTGGCGATGACGGAATTTACAAGTACAAAGATGGTGCTTCATCCTCATCGAACCCCGCTCCTACCATTCTAGCTGGCGGCATTACAAATGAATTCCTTTATGAGACCATGCAACACAACCATCACCAAACCACTCAGGCCATTGAATCTCTCCGACAACTTATCCTTTCTATGCACCCATCCACCCAACCCTTTGAAGTTGAGGAAAGTGACGAAGATGAGGAAAGTAGTGAAAGTGAGAGAATGGATGATGGTTCCGACAGTAACTAAAATTCTATGTTTTCTCGTTGTAGTTTAAATTATCTTAAATATGTTGTTCTTTTTTTGTTGTTGTTAAAGTCCTAAAAGATAGGCATTTTGGAACAATGTGTCTGTTGCTGCTTTTTCTGACAATGATGTCTTGTTCTGATTACAGTATGTGTGTTTCTCATTGTATGATTGCTTTTGTTATGCATGTTGTTGTATTATTTGCTCTTGTGATCCCTACTCCTTTTTGCTTATGACAAAGGAGGATAAGGATTTGTGGCTGTTTCTCTAACCCCTTTGCAAATTTCATCCCTTCTTTGATTGAGTGGGAACACAAATTAAGGGGGAGCGTTGAATAGAGAAACTTGTGTGGAGCAACATTTTTCAAGTACTAGTTGTCATCATCAAAAAGGGGGAGATTGTGAAGTCAAACTTCCTTCAAACATTCCTGTTTCGATGACTACAACAATATATGCTCAAGTTTAGATGCGCAAAAAGAAATTATCACTTGTTTCAAGCTTCAAGTTTTATCCAACAATTGCTCAAGCATTGAAGTTCATCTTAGTGTAAAGCAAAGGTTGATTAAATATTGCTTAACATATTTATACAAAGTGTTCTTATAGTGTGTCATGATTGCATACATGTTTATGCATTATAAGAATACCTTGCCATAAGTTTCATATTCAAAATCTGTTTTTAGGCAAAATGTTTCAGTGTTAATCGATTAAGGCTTTTCATTAATCGATTAACAGGTTAAAATTTTAAATATTTTTTTACACGTTACAGTGTGTTAATCGATTAACACATTCCATTAATCGATTAACACTGTCCAGATTTCTGAAAATATGCATCTTTTCATGGTATTCTTCCTTGCCTCAACATTTCTTTTCATGGCATTGTTTCATGGTATGATACCTCCATGAAAAGGTATTTTGTGCATTATATAAATAATTCTTCTTCAGATTTTGAAATCACCTCCAACATTTTTCATAATCAAAATCACTCATATTCTCATTCTTTCAAATACTTTGTCATAGTGTTCATTACAAACTTTTTGAGAGAAACTCTTTATCATTTTTCAGAAACGTCACTCTAGTTTCATCTCATCTATAAGAACACTTGTATATCTATTGTGAGTGATATTTTTTCAAGGAGAAGATCAATATTCATATTGATAAATATTTACATTGTTACTTATACAAATTCAAATTCACTACAACTTATTTTTAGGATTGTTAAAGATAAGTGTGTAGGGTTTTCCTTGTTATCCGGATTGTGGATATAAGAGGTCCTTGTGTGAGATATTCATTCTCGGTAGGACTTTAAAAATGTGTAAATCCAAGAAGGTTGTTCTTGGTTGTTAGAATTGTCTTGGATAGGAAATCTAACATTGATAGTAAAATACTCTTTCATGTTGAAAAGGGAGTGGAGTACTCTCGGATTGTGAGGAGAACCACTATACATTGTTATGTTATTTACTTTCCGTATTTACCGCCTTTCATCACCTAGAAGCACTTAGGAAAGTAAAATTCAAGAATCATCAAAAACCGGAAAAAGTGTCTAAGAATCTAATTCACCCCCCTCGCTCTTAGGCATACATATAACTCACATCCTACGTCCCCGGGGCGTTCATCTAGTCGTATCCTACGTCCCCGAGGTATTCATCTACCCTATTCTACGTCCTCGGGGAATTCATTCATACCCTATCGTCTGTCCCCAGAACATTCATCCTAATGTCTCAAGTGACCTCGAGGCCTTCATCCCAGGTCAAGGGGATCCCTCCGTATTCGCCGGAGAATCCACACTCTCCTCGGGACATTCATCATTCCATAGAAGAGGACATCGAAATTAAGAAAAATGGAAGAGAAGAAGTAGAAAACTTACTGGATGTAGTAGAGAGGGCGAAATGCGCGACGGACGATACGATGGCGGTACTGCGCGGCGGACGATACGATGGCGGTACTGCGCGACAATGCGTGTACGGGAGATCCAAATATCACGTACGATAGTGAGTGAGTGCAAAAAATGGTAAAAGGGCAAGCACCTGCCTATTTATAAACACTGCACGGGACTCGAAGCGCGCCTAGGCACTCGAGTGCCCTAGGATAGCCGCCCTAAGTGGAACAATGGGCGTCAGACACGTAGCCACGGCGAGCGGTCATGTCCCTTCGTTCTCCCCTTCGAGCACAGGCAAGCGGACATTCGACAATCTTCATCCTCGTCCTTCTTCGTCCCTGATACGGTTACCATCAAGTCATTGCTCCTTCGCATCGGAGCTACGACTTGGGGGACTCCTGTTCTGGAGTGGGCCCATACATGCCCATCCGTCAGGCAGGCTCAGCCCAACGCTGTGTGGGAAATACCCAAATCCCCCAATGTCGGGCATAGATCTAGATACGCTAGGCAGACATCTTTCCTGTCGGGCAGAACAACACGTCTTCCACACGTTCTCCCCCTGCAGGGACACATTATCAAGCAACTACCCACCTCCGAAAGAGTTGGTCAGCCCACCTTCTGGAGATCACGGGACGGTTGAAGTAGATCGAAGACCACGTGCTGGTTTTCACTACGCCACGTAAGCCCTATCAGTCACTTAGGTTGAATCCAACAGAGATTTGTTGTCTTTAACTTCTGATCGTACTTGATCAGAAGAGATTGTTGACTGGTCACACGTCGTTGATTGGAAGGTGCTCAACAGAAGTAGGGAAGATGATGAGGGATGTACCTGCAAGACACTCTGATGCTTAAGTGAGTAAAGGACCAGAGTGAGAGCAAATACAGAAGTTAGGTGTAGAGAATGGAATACCTGACCCTCTAGTAAAAGAGGGTATTTGTAGTGAGACCCCAGCGCAGGCCCAACGGTCACTTGTCATTCTTTTATGTATTCTTCATAAATAAAAGCATGTTTTTAATATTTTTCAACCTATCTTGCACATATATATTTTTCAACCTATCTTGTGTATATTATTTTACTCTTATAATTATAATTACCAATATTATCTTTATCTTTAATAATATTTCTACTATTATATTTATTTTTATTATGTTTATTATATTTACTTTTATTATATTTATCATTAATATCATTATTATTTTCATTAATACCTCATACTACTCTGGTATGAGAGTCAGCTTGGTGGTGAGATACTTACTTACATTATCTTATATTAAGTGCAATAGCAAAAATAGGTGCAGCTATACAATATAAGAGTTTATAATATAAATATAAGAATATCTCATTATGAGTTAGAATGTATGTGAACACATTTTTATTTTCAATGAAAAATATGAAGTTGCGGGCGATCTCAACTCAACTAGTCCTTTAGTCCTTAGTCAAACGACAGAGCTGATCACTAGCTTAGTCAAACTGATTTCCTAATATAATACTATCATAATAAAAAATAATATTTTTTTTATTCAAAATGAGAAGCACATAGCATATTTGATCAATATTGCACTTGTTAAAATTATATCTACTTATTTATTATCTTCATTCAATACCCGTTGGCACATAAGGTCAAAAAGCATTTTATAAAAGATATTTGAATAGTAAAAGAAATGAGCTAAGTTCAGTCACCACGAACCTTCATGTACCACTGTCACCAATCACATCTTATGTTTTAGATTTGGTAGTTTTCGGTTTTATAGAGTTTATGTCATCTTTTCTCAAGATATTTGTTTGGGACTTTTCAGAAAGAGCAACTATGACTTTAAAGTGAAGAATGATTTGTGAGATTTTTTATTATTAAAATATAAAATTTATTATGTTGGAAAATTCAAAATAGATTTGAGCTTCTTTTTATTTTTAAATTTAGATAAATTATTTCAATTATAATATTTCAAATATTGATAATTTTTAACAAAAAAAAATTATTTACTAATTTAAATTTTTTTAATCCATTATGTTTTAACTATTTTACGATTAAGAATATGTTATTGATTTTCGCTCTATTTCTCATGCTTTTTGCTTTATGTATTATGATAGGGGAATTTTTTTTTTTTTTTAAAATATACAAAGGATATTAAATTTTAAATTTAAATATTAGTCATTATTCATTTAAGCTACAAACTCTTGAAATTCTATATTTTGTTATATAAATGCAGACGAAAAGACCATAATCATAAGTGTTAAATATGTTATTGTTTTCATACATCTCATATTTTATCTTTAATCTTTTAAAAAAATTTCTTTAAAAAATGATTTTTTTTAAAAATTTCATTCGCATCTTTTATTTTTCATGTTAAAACCGTCGTTAAAATTGTCGTTAATTTAGTCGTTAAGTAATAAACTGTCGCTAAAACCATACAAATTCAATCATTAAGTTATAAAAATCATCGTTAAATTGTAAAAAAGACCAAAAATATGGATAAAGAAATTTAAGATGACCATTCTTTAAAAAAAATTTAAAACAACTTAAAATATTTTAGTAGAATCACAAATATATTTAAACTAAATCATAAATTATTGACATATATATTTTTATTTTATCAACATATATTAATAAATATTAATATTATACTTCATCCTAAATAAATTATATATGTATAATATAAATAGTTATCAACAATTTTCTATTTAAACCGTCAAAATTAGTATTGTGGATGCTATGAATTTTTCAGTTAATGTGTTTGGTCTTGGCGTGCCACCTAATTAGGCTTTATGGGTCAAGTTTATTACACTCTTCTTGGTTGCTGGTCAGTATTGGTTGAGTTTCTACTGCTATTTCTTTTTTATTCCTTCTTTCACTACTTGCGTAAGAAAATAATATTTTAATAAATTCTAAGGTTTAAAAGATGAATTTAATTAGCGATGACCGTGAAATTATTTTATACTATCAACTAATCAATTCATGTATTCTATTATATTAAACTGTTATTTTTAAATTAACGGTATGATATGATAATTAATAATTTTTTATTGAATGATAATATAAAATTATATCAATTAAACTCTTAAAAAATAATATTTAACAAAGTTGTATAACTCCAAAACTTAGAAAAATAAGGAGAAAACTTAAGAGACCCTTTATTGTAAATGGGAAAACTTGAGGGCTAAAATTGTTTAAAATATTAATTTATATATGTTAACAATATTACACATACATCTATTAAATTACATCTCACTATTTATATAATTATATATTTGATTTCAAAAATAATATCATGATACATCTAAATAATTAAATTATGTTGTTTTACGATTTTAATATGCTATAAAAGAATTATTGGTTCGAGTTACAAATTAGATCGCTCTTTTTAAAATATTTTACGACTGTCCAAAAGTGTATAAGATAGATAATGAATAATAACGTCTGTATGATAAAACAATTTAGTTCTTAACTGTTGAATTATTAGTGCACAATAGGTAGTCTTTTAAAATACATATTTTCTAATAGTACAACTATCAATCATATATTATAGAAATATAAGTCGTAGTATCTCGTATGAATAATAGTTTTATATGATACAAAGTAGGCACTAAAATAAAAAATAAAACAGAAAAGAAAATTATAGAAATGAAGCGGAGACGAAAGATAGAGGAGAAAGATTTCTATTAATGTAAAAATCTGGAATAAAGAAAGTGAAGTGTAAGGGTCTCTATTTATAAAGCAATCATGAACTTAAAAAATAACAGAGACGGGGTGGTCCTGACTAATTCTTAAAAGTAAGCGTTGTAAGAGCATCTCCAATGGTGCAACTCATTTTTGGGTTCTTTGTGGGATCCACTCTTTTAAAGCAACTCATTCAATTTTCACTCTAATGGTGCAACTTCAAAGAAAGATTACAATTAAGCGTTAGAAGGTGATTTGATTAGTGAGAAAAATATGGAAAAACTTGGTCAACAAAAAAATTTAGAAAAATTTGGTCAAAAGCAAACATTTAAAAAATTAATATTAATTAATTTGGGCTATTTGCAGTGAAGTTTTGATCGATTTTAAAATCAAATATCATTTGATTTAAAGATAAATTTACTTGCAGTTTAATTTGATTTCGAATGATTGGTTAAATATATTTGACCCGATTTGGTTTAATTTTATGCATTTTGATTTAAATTAAAATATCCAAATTACAAATTATATGTGTCAAAAAAGTTATAAATATATCTTTTATTAGTACTATAAAAATATTAATAAATATTAAATTTAATATAATATATAGCATATTGAAAATTAATATTAAAAAATAATAAGGATCTCTTATGGTTAAAACAAATGAAACAATAAATATAAATAGATAAAATAAAATTAATATATAGTACTAAAAAATTATCATCTAATAATAAATTAACACAACATATTATACTAATAAAAAATAAAATATATATATATATATATATATATATATATATATATATATATATATATATATATATATATATATATATATATATATATATATATATATATATATATATATATATATATATATATATATATATATATATATATATATATATATATATATATATATATATATATATATATATATATATATATATATATATATATATGGTTTTGGTTTGAATCGGTTTTAAAAATTAATCTAAAATTCAATATAAACCGACCAGATTTTACAAATGATATCTAAACACATCCAATATTTTTCGATTATTTGCAAATTATAATTTTTTTATTTATATTTATATCGATTTTAATTTGAACACTCTTAAATTAACAAAATTTTCTATTTTAAATACTAAAAAAAAATGATCATCCAAACTTAAGTCTAACAGGGTGATGGTGTATTCTCTTGTGTATCCCTTAGAATAATACACCACAAGAGATCAACCTACATATCATATCATATAAGCACAACTAAAATCAGGTACTCCTCCAATGTAAAACTGTATAGGTTTTTTTTCCTTCAAAATTAACTTTTTCATTACTCATACTTATGTTTTAACAATTTCTAGCCAACTATTGTTTCCATTTTTCAACAAATTCAATGGAACATTATTTAAAAAAAATTATTGATATTATATTACATTAAAAATTTTATATGTAATATATTACCTATATATATATATACATATATATATATATATATATATATATATATATATATATATATATATATATATATATATATATATATATATATATATATATATATATATATATATTAACAAAATAACACTTGTGTGTATATATTATTATATTATCAAATGATATATTTATATATTGAGAGAAGGGGCTCCAGCCTATACTCACCTTCCCTAGATCTGTGTGTGTATATACAGTTAATACAATTTTATTAATATTTACGTATTCCTTCCGCCATCTATAAAATGTTGAAGAAGATATATAATCACATGTTAAACTTGGTACCACAAAACACGTACGTAATATCATGTCATAATAGTGCATATATATTGCATTGGTCAACAGAAATATGCATGTGCTTTGAAATGAAATGACATTGCCGGCGAGTCATAAGAAGACCATTATTGCACATAAATCTTGTAAATCTTTTAAGAGTATATAACAACGTATTATCTATAAGATTTGACGTATAAAGTCCTTGAATTATTTGTCATTTTTGTGTTTCCCTATTTTCATTATGAGTTAATAGTAGTTTTGAGTGGATATGATATGATTAGGGTATTATTAGTTATTCGATTGAACTCTAGTGCTGTCGATGAGAATGTTGTTAGCAAGAATAACTTTTAGGTTTTAACAAGAGACAAATATGAGTCGAAGTTGGTTCACATATTGACGTTGAAGTGTTAAATATTGTAGTTGAAGTTAGTTTTAATATGTAATGTTGAAATGTAATGTCGAATTGAGTCTTGTGTTATGAATTCAATTGTTTATGTTAGTTTGTTATCTAAATTAACTTAGTAGTCTATGTTAAATCCGTTCAAAACCTTATAATTTCTACCGATATAAAAGTCAAGAACAAAACTCTAAAATAATTCCTATAAGTCGATATAACAACTTGTATCCCTTAAATTCATATTCGAACACAATTATGAGAATGAAGGCGGAAGTGTATCTGAATTTGTCATTGAAATCGTTGAAGGTTCAGGGTATGTGATCTTCCAATTTGTAGAGTTCCTTAGAATTTCTTGAATCTCCTCTAATGGGAATGAAGAGAGAAAACCTTAGAAATCTTATTTTATTCGTACTCTACAAATGAGGACCATAACCCATTTAAATAACCTTAGGGTTATTTCTTAATTATATATATATATATATATATATATATATATATATATATATATATATATATATATATATATATATATATATATATATATATATATATATATATATATATATATATATATATATATATATATATATATATGTGTGTGTGTGTGTGTGTGTCTCTCTCCTGCAACTTAACAATGATTTTTATAACTTAGCTATTGAATTTGTACGATTTTAACAACAATTTATTATTTAACGACTAAATTAACGATAATTTTAACGACGTTTTTAGCGGAAGGAATAAAAAATATGATGAAATTTTTAAGAAATTCATTTTTTAAAGAAAATCTTTTAAAAGATTAAAAATAAAATATGAGATGTATGAAAACAACAAAGATATTTAACTCTTACCATTACTGTCGTCTACATTTAAATAACAAAATATAGAATTTCAAGAATTTGTAGCTCAAATAAATACTTAATAATTGAGCGAGAATATATATATATATATATATATATATATATATATATATATATATATATATATATATATATATATATATATATATATATATATATATATATATATATATATATATATATATATATATATATATATATATAAAAGAAAAATATGATTTTGGTGTAGTTTTTTTTTTTTATATCTTAACTTTTCTTTTTAACAAATGATAGTTATGTGATGGTTTATTATCTTTTATACCATTATCTACTACTATTATTTTAAAAATAGTAAATAATAAAATAAAAATTAATTAAAAATAATAATATAATTTATATTTTACATGTGTGAGTATTATAAAAAGCAGATAGACGGACACGTCTGGACGCTAATAATACATAAAGCAACAAATATGAGAAATAGAGCGAAAATCAATAACACATTCTTAATTGTAAAATAGTGAAAACATAATGGATTAAAATTTTTTAAAACAGTAAATAAATATTTCTATAAGTTAAATACTTTAGATACCCAGTGAATAATGAAACTGAAAAAGAAAAAAAATATTTTAAATATACTCACATAAATTGATAATAAAAACATGTGGAATAATAAATCTCTTTTTGGATTGATTTATTATTCACATGTAGGACTTCATGATAATAATTATCACATGTTTACCATCACAAGGGCGTATGAAAATCGGTCAACCACCAATTGTCCTTTGGGTCAATTGATACTTGCGTGGACAAACATACACACAACTAAAAAATTAATGTAACATTTTTCATAAGCAATTTTTACAAAAGAGGTCACTTTGACGACTTTTTCATTTCAACTACTTGCTTAAAGGTTAAATTAGTGTATAAAAATACAATCCGTAGCCAAATTTAAACAAAATTGAACAAAAGAAAAAATTGAAATTAAATCTAAATCCAAAACATCAATGCCCTTTACTGTACTGTTATGACTATTACGGCATTGGAACTACTGAGTTTAATTTCAAAATATCAAATCACATAATATTGTTTATTATAAATAATAAATAATATAAAAATTATTAACAAAAATCATACTTCTAAAACATAGCTACAAGTGTGCAAACCGATTAACAACACCGTTGACACCGTACTAAAGTTAAACACACATCACTTTATAAATCAATAAAAAAACAATTGAAATTTATAACGTAGTTGAACATGATTAACCACATAAAAACATAGATTTACGTAAATTAGAAGATCAAAATAGATCTCAATTTTAGAACCCTAACAAAAACTCTCAAATTCAAATTAAATTAAATATGGATGACTCTAATATCACTTGTTAGATCCGTTCAAAACTTTATGATTTCTATCGATATAGAAATCAAGAACAGAACTCTAAAATAATTTCTATAAATCGATATAGCAACTTGTATCCCTTAAATCCATATCCGAATACAATTATGAGAATGAAAACGGAAGCGTACCTAGATTTGCCATTGAAATCGTTGAAGGTTTCGGGTATATGATCTTTGGATTTGTAGAGTTTCTCAGGGTTCCTTGAATCTCGTCTGATGGGGATGAAGAGAGAAAACCTTATAAACCTTATTTTGTTTGTACTCTATAAATGTGGACCATAACTCATTTAAATAACCTTAGGGTTATTTCTTAGTTTTCAATATTATAATTTGACCCCTCATCAAATTAGATATTAACTTACAGTATCTATCTATACCATAACCTGACATTTCATGACATTTATGTTTTTACCCACAAACTTAATATTATATTAATTAGACCCTTTTAAGTCTTGACTAATTAAAATAATGACACTAACACCTTAAATGTTACATTTGTGACCCAAAATTCTATTAGCCTATGAATAGGCTAGATCTCTTAGGTTGTTGAGAGGGGTCAATTGTTGTTATTCACTTGTAATCATTTGTACCATAATTGAGTAAGTGAATAGAAAAACAGTTTGCCCAACCCTATTCTCCTTTTTTCTTCGCTCTCTTTGTTAACGTAACAGTTTCATTGTTCATCAAGAAACTCTATTTCTCAATCAAGAATTTGTTATTGGTATCGTTTGTTATAGCAAACTGGTGCAGTGAGTGTGGATGAAGATGTCGTCAACAAATTTTAAAATTGAGAAGTTCACCGGAGTTAATGGTTTTGGTTTATGGCGTTTAAAGATGCAAGTTATTCTTGTTCAACAGGGTTTGCTAGAAGCGTTAAAGGGAGAAGAAGCCATGGATGCTGCATTGACGAAGAAGGATAAGACAACGATGATCGAGAAAAACCACAATGACATTGTTCTGAGTCTTGGTAATAAGGTTCTCAGGAAGGTTTCGAAGGAGATGACAGCAGTCAGTGTTTGGATGAAACTCGAAAGATTGTATATGACAAAATCCTTTGTGGATCGTTTGTACTTGAAGCAAGCTTTGTATTCATTCAAGATGAATGAAGATAAAGCGTTGACAAAGCACTTGGATACGCTCATCAAATTGATTTTTAATCTTGAAAATATTGATGTTACCATCAGTGACGAAGATCAACCGTTGTTGTTGTTGTTGCGTTCTTTACCTAAGTCGCATGCTCACTTCAAAGAAACTCTCTTGTATGGAAGAGAGTCTCTGACCTTTGAAGAAGTTCAATAAGCCTTGTATTATAAGGATTTGAATGAAAGAAAGGAGCAGAAATCATCATCAGTTGGTGAAGGGTTGTCCGTTAAAGGAAAATTCTCAAAAAGAGATGATAGGTTCGAGAAGAAGAAAGGTAAAACTCAGCATAAGTCTTATGGTAGTGATCGGTGGATTTCAGTTGTGTTTTCAAACGCTGTTTGTGGTTAATTTCGCAATGTTTTTATCTGTTTTTCGAAGCTTTAGTTGTTATTATCTGCATTACTCGTAGTTGTGTGTCTTCGAGTCTTATTTTTAAGTTTATGTTGCTTTTGCCGCTGGTGCATTTGATTTGGGTTCTTTTAGTGTGTTTTTGGCAGGAATGGATAACACAACAATCGCACCGCATTCGGAGGCAAAGAAAAGTCGAAAAAGGGAAATCAGAGCTACAACACGGGTACCCGTGTTGCGCAACACGGCCCGTGTCATGGAGGACACGGTTGGCAGACACGGGTGGACCAAAGCAGAAGAAAAGAAGACTCAGACTTGCAACACGGGTGCCCGTGTCATGCAACACGGCCCGTGTTGCAGCCCTTGGAGAGGAGACACGCCCTGAAGAAGTCAGCAGCCTGACACGGCCACCCGTGTTGCACAACACGGCCCGTGTCAGGGCCACCGAAAGTGAAATTTCTCTGTTTTCTGATTTTTTGCTGTCAGACCTATTTCGAAGGGCATTTGAGACATTTCACGATGTAATTTGAATTTAGATATAAGAGGCACATTTTAGAAAGTAGGGGACTTTTGAATTGATATTAGGATTGAAAACTGAGAGGAGAGTTCGGCTGGAAACAGAGGATCGATCAAAAGCGGAAGCGATTGATGATCCAAGGATTTCAACTTGCATTGGAATGATCTTCTCCTTTTCAATTCTAATTACTTTTATGTTTACCAAGAACATGAGCAGCTAAACCCCAAGTTGTTAGGGGGTGGTCCTAAGTGCGATGTAATAACTTTTGTTTAATTATTCTATGAGAACTATTTTTTTCCTTGATATATTTTATTTTGCATTAATCTTAATCGTATTCATATTGGAAAGTAGAATTCGAGTCGTGCTTAGGCTTTAGTCTGGAAAGTCAACCTAACACTTTTGCAAAATAGTATCATGGTCGATATTGCTTAGGAATGAGGATATCCCGTATCACGTATTTTATGGTCGGAACGATTGCTTGATGCTTTTCAGGGACACTGAGGAATTAGTGTACAGGAAAATCATCAAAGGGTTTTCATTAAGGAATTAAGGCAACTAAAGTGGCCAACTGATAACTTAAGGTTAATAACTAGTATAGTAGAATAATCATACAGGGTCTTTACTCGCATCGTCTCCACTCCCCTAACACTTTTCTTAGATTGATTCATTAAGTCCGTATTTACTTGTTATATTACTCTGTTACCAAACAAACCACTAGACCTTTTGTTCAATTGAATCCTAAAAATTTCGTTAATTACTACGCAGTCCTCGAGATCGATACTTGGGACTTTTCCCTTATTACTACAATTGGTAAAAATAGTACACTTGCTATTTTCCCGATCATGTTTTTGGCGTCGTTGCCGGGGACTGCCAAATTAACATTGTTTTTAGAATCCAAAAGAAATTTTGTTGCTCTGCGACTAAAATTTTATTATTTCCTGCATAATTTTTATCCGCTTGTATTATCTAACGCTTGTCTAATTGTGTATGCGAGGTCAGGCCTCAGCTAAATATTCTTTTGATACATAACCATAATGAGCATTACACGAAAGACGGAGATTAGCTAAAGTTAAAAGACTGGAAGAAATAGAGGAAATTATATCTGTGCAGAGCGACTCCGAAGAGAGAGAGAGAGAGAGACAACACCTGAGACTGTTCAAATGGCTGGAAATCCACCTCAGCCTGAAAGACTGCTAGGAGACTATGGAGGGGTCAATGCTCAACCAAACCGGATGACCATTGTGAATCAACCGGTGAATGTTGCGCATTTTCAGTTACACCCTTCCACCATCCGTCAGTTGGAGAGCAAGCCGTTCGCCGGAAGAATCAACGAAGATGCAAATAAACATCTTCAGAGATTCCTTACAACCACCACCTCGCTGAAGATAGAAGGACATTCCGAAGAGGCCAAGAGATTAGTTATGTTCCCGTTCACACTCACTGATGATGCGGAAGAATGGTTTTACTCGCTTCCCGCTGGGAGTATCACAACATGGCAAGAGATGGAAACTGCGTTCCTGAATGAGTATTTCCCTGCCTCAGTGTTCATCCGAAAAAGATATGACATTGTCAACTTCAAGCAAAAAGAAGGAGAATCTTTAGGGGATGGATATAAGCGATTTAAGAGGTGTCTTACAGCATGTCCTACTCATAACATGGACGCCACTGAGCAGATGCAAAACTTTGTGAATGGATTACGACTCAAAACGAAACAGCTCATAGATACTGCTGCCGGTGGCTCAACCAACTTCTCAACGGCCACAGGTATCAGAAGGATCATCGAAGCAATCGCCGCTAACGAGCACCTTGAGTTGTATGATCGCACGGTTAACCAACCGGAAGGTAAGATTAATCTGAAGCTGGCAGACCAGGTTGTTAAAATGGAGGATCAGATCACCGCTGAGGTAGAGAGAAGGTTAAAGAAAATGAATGTTGAAACTCAGGTAGTGGCACAGGTTGAGCCAGTTCAAGCAGCACCTTGTGAAATATGCGGTGGACAATACTTTACAATGCATTGTGTAGCAACTCAAGAGCAAGTGGAACAGATTAATATGTTGAGGCAGAACAATCCTTACGCCAACACATATAATCCTGGTTGGAAAAATCACCCAAACTTTTCATGGAAAGACCAACAAGGAAATGTACAAAAACCTGTTCAAGGCCAACAACCGTATCAACCTCAGCCACAGCAGTACCAGCAGACACCGTACCAACCTTAATATCAACCACAAGCGCCTCGAAAAGCTGATTGGGAAGTGGCCATTGAGAAAATGGCCGCCCAAAGTTCTCAATTTCAAGAAGAGACAAGGAGTAACTTCAGGAATGCTGGAGCATCCATAAAGAATCTTGAATTACAAATGAGTCAAATTGCCCAACAGCTAGCAAGTTCACAAGCGCCGGGTACACTTCCAAGTGCCACAGTACCAAATCCGAAGGATCACCACCAAATTAAGGCGGTAGTAACAAGAAGTGGAAAAGCCAAGGAGGTAGGAGAAGAGGAAACGGAACTGAATGATCAGATGATTGAAGTGGAGCTGGAAATTAAAGAGAATGAAATAGTCGAGGAAGAAGTGGTGACACCGGTACCGGTAACTAAAGAAAAAGTGGTAGAACCGAAACCGGTGATCAAGCTGCCATACCCCTCAAGAAATAAGAAGAAAGGACAGCAAGAGAAGAATTTCGAGAAGTTCCTGGAGCTGTTTAAAAAGTTGGAGCTGAACATTCTGTTGTTGGAGGCACTAGAACAAATGCCCACCTATGCAAAATTCATGAAGGACATCATTGCTAAGAAGCGGACGAGTGAGTCCGAACCTGTTATTCTAACGGAAACTTGTAGTGCTATTTTGCAGGGTCTGAAGATTCCGGTCAAGAAGAAAGACAGTGGAGCTGTTACTATCCCATGCACTATTGGTGATAGGTCATTCAACAGAGCTTTAATTGATTTGGGAGCAAGTATTAGCCTCATGCCCTTGTCCATCTACAAAAAATTGGATATTGGTGCGGTTCAAGACACTCGGATGACCCTCCAGTTTACTGATCATTCAGTTAAGCGGCCATATGGAGTGGTTCAAGATGTACTAGTTAAGGTAGATAAATTTGTGTTTCCGATTGATTTTGTGATCCTAGAGATGCCGAAAGGTGAAGAAATGCCGTTAATTTTGGGCCGACCATTCTTGGAAACCGGGAGACTCATGATAGATATGGAAGGCGGCACCCTGACCTTGAAAGTATATGACGAGGAGTTAAAAATTGATGTTAGTAATACCATGAAGCATAAACAGGATCGTGGCACCAGTAGCAACATACAAGTGCTAGAACAGGTCGTAGAGAGCGAACATTTGGAGAGTGTGACCCAACTACCCCTGGAGAGAGTGCTAAGCATGTCAATCTTTAAGGAAGACAAAGAAGTAGATGAGAATGACAGAGAGGTAGTCGAAATGTTGGACACTCGACCATTCCAAAGGGGATCCCGACCACACCGATGGGAGGACTTACGACAACCTATAGCGCTGAAGGGTAATGACGAAAAGCCTAAAGGTTCGGAATTGAAACAACTATCGGAAAATCTCAAATATGTTTTTCTAGACACCGAGGAAAAGTGTCCCGCCATTATCAGCTCTAGTTTGAAAAGTGTCCAAGAGAAACAACTGATTGGGGTTCTAAAAAAATTTAAGAATGCTATTGGTTGGAAAATCGAAGACTTAAAGGGTATAAGTCCTACAGCTTTCATGCACAAAATCCTTATGGAGAAGGACCATAAACCAATTGTGATAGCCCCAGACTGGTCGCTGCCGTTTGAGATCATGTGTGACGCCAGTGACATCGCAGTAAGGGTTGTATTGGGGCAGCGGAAAGAGAAGCTTTTGCATGTTATTTACTATGCGAGTCACGTTTTGAACCCGGCACAGATGAATTACGCAACTACCGAGAAGGAGTTGCTAGCGGTGGTGTATGCCTTTGACAAATTTAGGCAATATATGTTGGGTTCTAAAGTGATTGTTTATACTGACCATGCTGCGTTAAAATATCTTTTTGCTAAACAGGAGTCGAAGCCCAGGCTGCTGAGATGGATCCTTCTTCTCCAAGAATTCGGTGTGGAGATTCGGGATAAGAGAGGATGTGAAAATACTGTGGCTGATCACCTCTCGCGAATGTCACCGATTGAAGAAAACGAGGAAAAGCGCCCGATAAAGGATGAGTTTGCTCATGAACACATCCTAGTTATTCATGGCGTTCCTTGGTTTGCGGATTACGCCAACTATTTAGTCGGGGGTCTCATACCCGACGATTTTGATTCTAACAGACGGAAAAAGTTTGTTCATGACTGCAGGTTCTACTTATGGGATGACCCGTTTCTTTACAAGAAAGGGGTGGATGGACTGATCAGACGATGCGTTCCGGAAAACGAGCAAAGGAAGGTGTTCAAAGCATGTCATAATTCAGATTATGGAGGGCATTTCAGTGGCGACCGCACCGCAGCCAAAGTCCTCCAATCAGGGTTGTATTGACCGTCTTTGTTCAAGGATGCCCAGAACGTAGTTAAGGAATGCGACAGATGTCAACGACTTGGAAATATCTCGAAAAGAAACCAGATGCCGCAGAATTCCATGTTAGAAGTAGAGTTGTTTGATGTTTGGGGGATTGATTTTATGGGACCATTCCCACCATCATTTGGAAAACACTATATACTGGTAGCAGTTGACTATGTTTCGAAATGGGTAGAAGCAGTGGCACTACCAATAAATGATGCTAAAGTAGTGGTCAGATTTCTGAAGGAGAACATATTTTCACGGTTTGGAGTACCAAGGGCCCTTATAAGTGATGAAGGAACTCATTTCCTAAATCATCTCATGGAAAAGCTACTCCTTAAGTATAATGTGAAACACAAAATATCTACTCCGTACCATCCTCAAACCAACGGGCAAGCCGAGGTGTCAAATCGACAACTCAAACAGATATTAGAGAAAACAGTGCGTGCATCCCGTAAGGACTGGGCAGTAAAGTTGGACGACGCTCTCTGGGCGTATCACACTGCATACAAAACACCCATTGGTATGTCCACTTACCAACTGGTCTATGGTAAAGCTTGCCATCTTCCTCTAGAGTTAGAACACAAGGCATTATGGGCATCAAAAGTTCTTAACCTAGACCTCACCAGAGCAGGAGAGTCCAGAACCCTCCAACTCCATGAGCTATAGGAATTCAGGAACCGGGCATATGAGAATGCAAAAATGTACAAGGATCAAGCAAACAAATGGCATGATCGACGTATTCAGAAGAAAGAATTCCGGGAAGGAAAATTAGTACTGTTGTGCAACTCCCGACTGAAACTATTTCCGGGAAAGCTTAAATCAAAATGGTCGTGACCATTTGTAGTACATAAGACGTTTCCGCACGGAGCAGTCGAGCTGAAAAATCCAGCAAATGGAGACATTTTTAAAGTAAATGGTCAGCGTATGAAACCTTACTACGAGGGACAGCAGAAAGATCGCAACGATGTCGTTCATCTCACATGATACGATGACGGACCGTCGAGCCAGGCGATGTAAAACGAAGCGCTTCGTGGGAGGCAACCCACGTATTTCACATTCACGCTTTCATTTTGTTTTTGTTTTAACAGGTTTTGATCAACTCGCAGTTCATCGGTGAAAGAAGAATGTCGGAGACAAGAGGAGAGGAAAAAGGTGAAAAACAGCACACTGACACGGGTGGCCGTGTTACACAACACGGGCCGTGTCAGGCCCAGCATGACAGAGATGAGAAATTTGGAAAAATGTGGAGCAGTGGAGCAACACGGGTGCCCGTGTTGTGCAACACGGCCCGTGTTGCAAGGCGCGTTCAGATTTTTAAATTTTTACCCCGTGGGGCCCACCACTTTAACCCCCACTTATCATTACCCACCACACAATTCATATCATTTTTCATCTTCCTCCTTCTTCTCCCTCATAAAACCCTTAACCTCCATAACCCTCTCTCCACAAAAGCTTCATTATCTACCACACCCACTCATCGGAACCACTTCCGTCCTTCACAAAAAACATTCTACTCATCATTGTGATTAATTCTACGGTTGCGTTTTTCACTAACAGTGATTTCGAAATTTTTCGAACCATCTGTGTTGTTTGTGTTTTGCAGGTTAAGAATGCCTCCTCGTAGAGATACCGGAAAAGCAGTGGCGGAAACTTCACGCCCCAAAAAGAGAGCACACCGTATGGCGAACCCTCACGGCATACTCTTTGAAGACCCGGATCATCAGAAAAAGTACTCTAACATCATCAAGCGTAAGCTCGCACCCACAAGGTATATTTGTAACACTACGCTTGATAATCTAGGGCTGAGAATAGAGGTCCATAGGATGTTTCACACTCTGGGTATGTTAGAATTTATGCAATTAGAAGCGCCAACTTATGAGCGCATAACTGTTGAATTCTTGAGCACTTTAGAATTTCAGTTGAAGCACAGGTGGACAGGGGTGGAGGAAGAATATTATGGTACACTGAGGTTTAGGTTATTTGATACTGACCATAGCCTGACCATAGCCGAGTTGAGAGATATTCTGAAGCTCCCCAATTTTGGTCCCGGAGCCCCTCCGGGAAATTTTAGTGCAGGGGACTTCTGGAAGGCTATTACAGGCAGAACTGATTATGTCGCGAAAGCGGCAAAAGCCTCTTGTATCCATAACCCTTGTTTCAGGTACGCTCAAAAGGGATTGGCATATACACTGTTCGGCAGGGGTGACAGCACAGGTGTGGAGACTCAGAGGGAGTTGTACTTCATGTACGGCATGGTCAATCACGAACTCAATAATGTAGCTGCCTTTGCAGCTGATCACCTGAAGAGGGTTGCGAATGCACCTTCAGGCGAAATAAGTGTAGGCGGTATGATTACTCAAATCGCGAATCACTTTGGCCACGGTGCTCTCTTGAGAGAGGAACCCACTGTTGCAGGTAAGACAAAAATAGATCTTGCCACACTGACTGCCCAAGGTATGATTCGAGTCTTTGATAATTACTACTCCTTGGTAAGCCGAAACAGTCATCTCCTTGCTTTACCTGCCCCTGACTTTATTAGTATTCAAAATGTGAATAACTGGCTATATGAGAGCCCCATGCAGGATGCAGAAGACCAATTTTATGATGGTACAGGTGCAGAATTCTTTGAGGATGAAGGCGATCAGGTAGAAGAAGCGCCTATACCGCCTACTCGATTCTCACCCCATCAGGAATCCGGCTCAGGCTCTTGGAGCTTATCTAAAAAAGAATGGGATTGGATGGAGAATGAGATGTGCCATCTCCGAAGTGAGCAGACGAGGCAAGGCGAGGAGCAGACAAGACAAGGGAACGAACAAATCCGACAAGGCAGGTTGATCGGTGAGATGCATGAATGGATGCGGCAGATGATGATGCGCGACCAACCTCCGCAACCATGAACTCTGTGAGTTCTCTGCTACTAGTGTTCCAACAGTGAGGACACTGTTGAATTCTAGTGTGGGGGTATTTTATTTGTGTTTTTTATTTTATTTGTGTTTTTATGTTATTGTTTATGTTATTTGTGTGTTTTCAATTCTGTTTTAGTTATTTGTTTATTTAATTTCCAGTGTTAGTTTGAGAACATAATAGCGATCCACAGGAAGACCCCCCTGACATTGAGCTAATAAAATTAATAACATTGTTGGTTGGGGAACTGTTTAGTGAAGATGTTGAGTGAGGTGATGAGAAAGTATATAGAATACTCAGAAAAGAACCGTGAGGATGAAATCGGAATAATCTTGAGAGATAGGTAAAAGGCCAACACCCTCGGTTTCCCAAATAGGAACGAGTTCGACGTGTAGATTTGTACCATAGTGCTTTGATCTGAGAAGTACCCCTGAGTAGTTTATTTTGACAATCAGGTTCCATTAAAAATAATCGTGTGTGCAAGGGTAACGAAAAATATTGAGTTAAGGCACAGAGAAAAAAAAAACAAACAAAAAGGGGCAATTAGGCGACGAATCCTTCTAAGTTGGGTAACCCTCACCCGGTTATTCAGCTCAACGGCGGTCGAACCTAAAAGCAATTCAAAAAGAATAACAGTGCCAGAAAAAGAAAAAATGTCATTGATAAATCTGGTGCACACGAGGAAAATCATTAAAGCCGTATAGTGATTGTCCGAATGAAAGGGAGGAAAATCGAAAAAGAAGACTTAAGTATAAAGCATAGTCGGAGAGGTTACCCATAGGGAGACTGAGGTCTGTGGTTTACCGCAGTCTAGTGTTTGCATGTTACCTGTTTTGAGGGAAAAGCCGAGATTAATCCTAGGGGACTTGGAATCAGAAGTTCAAGTATGAGTATTATCACCGTAACTCACAATTCTATGGACGGTTCCGTTACGAAAAAAAAGATATTAAGTTCGGGTTGGTGAGCTTTTTGCTTGAGGACAAGCAAAAGTTCAAGTTCGGGGGAGTTTGATCGGTGGATTTCAGTTGTGTTTTCAAACGCTGTTTGTGGTTAATTTCGCAATGTTTTTATCTGTTTTTCGAAGCTTTAGTTGTTATTATCTGCATTACTCGTAGTTGTGTGTCTTCGAGTCTTATTTTTA
Organism: Lathyrus sativus; assembly: GCA_963859935.3. Lineage (NCBI taxonomy): Eukaryota > Viridiplantae > Streptophyta > Magnoliopsida > Fabales > Fabaceae > Lathyrus > Lathyrus sativus. The sequence goes on along the minus strand of OZ012735.1, from coordinate 792,054,874 downwards.
AGTTTATGTTGCTTTTGCCGCTGGTGCGTTTGATTTGGGTTCTTTTAGTGTTTTTTTGGCAGGAATGGATAGCACGACAATCGCACCGCATTCGGAGGCAAAGAAAAGTCGAAAAAGGGAAATCAGAGCTACAACACGGGTACCCGTGTTGCGCAACACGGCCCGTGTCATGGAGGACACGGTTGGCAGACACGGGTGGACCAAAGCAGAAGAAAAGAAGACTCAGACTTGCAACACAGGTGCCCGTGTCATGCAACACGGCCCGTGTTGCAGCCCTTGGAGAGGAGACACGCCCTGAAGAAGTCAGCAGCCTGACACGGCCACCCGTGCTGCACAACACGGCCCGTGTCAGGGCCACTGAAAGTGAAATTTCTCTATTTTCTGATTTTTTGCTGTCAGACCTATTTCGAAGGGCATTTGAGACATTTCATGATGTAATTTGAATTTAGATATAAGAGGCACATTTTAGAAAGTAGGGGACTTTTGAATTGATATTAGGATTGACAACTGAGAGGAGAGTTCGGCTGGAAACAGAGGATCGATCAAAAGCGGAAGCGATTGATGATCCAAGGATTTCAACTTGCATTGGAATGATCTTCTCCTTTTCAATTCTAATTACTTTTATGTTTACCAAGAACATGAGCAGCTAAACCCCAAGTTGTTAGGGGGTGGTCCTAAGTGCGATGTAATGACTTTTGTTTAATTATTCTATGAGAACTATGTTTTTACCTTGATATATTTTATTTTGCATTAATCTTAATCGTATTCATATTGGAAAGTAGAATTCGAGTCGTGCTTAGGCTTTAGTCTGGAAAGTCAACCTAACACTTTTGCAAAATAGTATCACGGTCGATATTGCTTAGGAATGAGGATATCCCGTATCACGTATTTTATGGTCGGAACGATTGCTTGATGCTTTTCAGGGACACTGAGGAATTAGTGTACAGGAAAATCATCAAAGGGTTTTCATTAAGGAATTAAGGCAACTAAAGTGGCCAACTGATAACTTAAGGTTAATAACTAGTATAGTAGAATAATCATACAGGGTCTTTACTCGCATCGTCTCCACTCCCCTAACACTTTTCTTAGATTGATTCATTAAGTCCGTATTTACTTGTTATATTACTCTGCTACCAAACAAACCACTAGACCTTTTGTTCAATTGAATCCTAAAAATTCTGTTAATTACTAAGCAGTCCTCGAGATCGATACTTGGGACTTTTCCCTTATTACTACAATTGGTAAAAATAGTACACTTGCTATTTTCCCGATCAGGTAGTGATATTTTTGGTATTAAGTGTTATCACTGTAAAAAGGAGGGTCACACAAGAAAGGTGTGTCCTGAGCGCCCGAATAACCATGGAGGTAAGGACAATGGCAATGCTTCTATTGTTCAAGATGATTATGAATCATCTGATGTATTTATGGTGTCGAGCAGCAACTTTTGCAAAGAGTGGATTATGGATTCAGGATGTATTTGGCATATGACTCCAAACAAAAATATGTTTGAAGAATTATGTGATCAAGATGGTGGATTAGTGCTTTTGGGAAACAACAAAGCTTGCAAAGATTGTAGGTATTGGATCTGTGAGATTCAAGCTCCATGATGAGTCAATAAGGTTATTGACTGGTGTTAGGTATGTACCTGATCTTAAGAGGAATTTAATTTCTCTTGGTTGATTTGACAAGAAAAGATAAGTCTTCAAATGAGAGCAAGGTATCCTAAAAGTCATTAAGGGGTCGAAGGAAGTCTTGAGAGACGTGAAAAAACCAGACTTGTATACCCTCGAGGCTGAGGTTGTAAGTGGTTCAGTAGATTTTGCATCCACAAAATTGATGTCGAAGATAGAATTATGGCACATGAAATTGGGCTATGTCAGCGAAAGAGGCCTGGTCGAACTGGGGAAACAGAACCTACTACGTGGTGACAAAGTCGAGAAGTTGAAGTTTTGTGAACCTTGTGTATTTGGTAAATCCTGTAGGATGAAGTTTAACAAAGGTAAACAAAGAACACATGGATCCCTTAATTACATTCATGCTGATCTTTGGGGGTCTGCAAAGAATCCTTCACATTCAGGTGCAAAGTATTTTCTATCCATAATCGATGACTATTACAGAAAATTATGGGTATTCATTCAAAAGACTAAAAGATGAAACTTTTTAGAATTTCAAAAGTTGGAAGGTTTTGGTCGAAACTCAAACTGGAAGAAAGGTCAAGAGGTTGAGAACCGAAAATGGCCTTAAATTTTGCAATGAAGCTTTTGATAACTATTGTGTCCAGTATGGGATTGCAAGGCATAAGACTATAGCAGGTACTCCTTAACAAAATGGATTAGCTAAAAGATTCGATCGAACAATCCTGGAAAGGGTTAAATGCATGTTGGTTAGTGTTGGATTAAAGAAGGTGTTTAGGGTGGAGGCTATTTCGACAATAACTTATCTGATAAATAAATGTCCCTCGACTGATTTGGGAATGAAGACACCTGAAGAAGTTTGGTCAGGTTGGTTAACCACCAGATCTCGATAAACTGAGAGTATTTGGTTGTTTAGCCTATGCTCTCATTAGACAAGATATGGTCAAACCTAGAGCTCTGAGATGCATGTTCCTTGGATATCTTGAGGGAGTCAAAGGCTATAGGTTGTGGTTCGTAGAACTAGGTCACAGAAGATGTATCATAAGTCGTGATGTAGTTTTTAATGAAGTCGAGATAGCATTCAAGAAAATTGGTGATGTTGGTTGAAGTGCAGAAATATATGAAGAGGAGTTGGAACAGGTAGAGATTCCTGTTGAGGTGGAGCATAGTGATGTTGAAGTGTATAACCCAGATGAAGTCGAAGAAGAAGAGCAAGATGCTGAAGAGAGTGAGGAAACTGATGATGACTACCTACTAGTAAGAGATAAATCGAGAAGATTCATCAAGCAACCTTAGAGACTTGGTTATGCAGATCTTATAACTTTTTCCTTAATCTCTACAAGTGAGATACTCGAGGAAGAACCTAGAGGCTACAAGAAAGCTACGAGGATTCGAAATAAAACTGAATGGTGAAAAGCCATGGATGACGAGATGGAATCTGTTCATAATGGTAACACTTATAAGCTAATTAAGAAACTCGCAGGAGCCAGGTTAGTCAGTTGTAAGTGGATTTTCAAGGTCAATGAAGGAATCAAAGGAGTGATGTCGAAATTATTTAAGGCAAGGTTCGTTGCTAGGGGATTCAGTCAAAAAGAAGGTGTCGACTTCAATGATTTGTTCTCATCTGTTGTAAAGCATAGATCCATTAGAATTTTGTTAGCCATTGTGGCAAAGTTCGACATGGAACTTGAACAAATGGATGTGAAGACAACCTTCTTGTATGGTGATCTAGATTAAACGATCCTGACGCGACAACCTAAAGGGTATGCAGAAAAGGATAAGGAAGATCATATGTGCAAGCTAGATATGTCTTTGTACGACCTAAAACAATCTCCTCGATAGTGGAACAGAAGATTAGACAAATTCATGGCACACACTATTTTCACTAGGATCCAGTTCGATCATTGTTTACTTCAGATTTTGACCTGGAAACTCACTTTTTATTTTGTTGCTTTATGTGGATGATATCCTCATAGCTAGCAACATTGTCGAGGATGTAATTTAGGTGAAGGATGAACTCAGTAAGGAGTTCGAAATGAATGATTTGTGAGTTGTCACCAGGATTCTTAGGATTGACATCCAGAGAGATAGAAAATAGTCAAAATTATGTTTATCTCAAGAGACATACCTATGGAAGATTCTCGACAAGTTTGGTATGTCAAAATCAAATCCTGTTGTGAATCTGAAAAATCCTCAATTTAAGCCTAGTATTAATCAAAGTCCGAGTACTGAAGCTAAAAGAATCTATATGAGTAGCATTCCATATGCTAGTATAGTAGGTTCTTTGATGTATGTTATGGTTTATATAAGGTTAGACATAACGTATGGAGTGAGCTTTGTAAGCATGTATATGGTCAATCCTGGGAAGGCGCACTGGCAAGCTTTGAAGTGAATTCTTAGGTACATAAATGAGTCTCTAAATAGATTCTTGATTTATGGTGGAGTCTGTGGTGATGATAGCAAAGTTGAAATCGAAGGATATGTCGACTCTAATTATGTAGGTTGTATGGATTCCAGAAAATCTATTTTTGGATACATATTTACTATGTTCGACACAATAATCAGTTGGAAAACGACATTTTAGAAGGTTGTTGCCTTATTAACCACTGAAGCATAATATATAACCCTCATTAAAGTTGTGAAAGAAGCATTATGGCTTGAAGGTTTTGCAAAGGAGCTAAAACTTCAAGGTCGAGTTATCACTATTAAATATGATAGTTAAAGTGAAATACACCTATTGAAGAATTCAACTTATCATGAGTGAACCAAGCACACTGATGTAAGGCTGCACTTCTTCAGAGAGATAATCGAGCGTGGAGAAGTCCAAGTGTTGAAGATTTTGGCTGATGACAATGCTGCTGATATGATCACCAAGACATTGTCGAGCTGCAATATTTTCCACTGCATGGAGTTGATAAACTTGCATGATGAAAGCTAGTTTAATCGCTATTATTATAGAGTTTGTTCAAAGGTAGAGATTTGTGAGATATTGGATCGAACTCTAGTATTATCGACAGGGATGTTGTTAGCAGGGATAACTTTCTGGTTTCGACATGAGACAAGCATGAAATCGAAGTTGGTTTACATGCTGAAGTCGAAGTGTTATATGATGTATTCGAAGTTAGTTCCAGTATTTAATGTTAAAATGTAATGTCAAATTGGGCCTTGTGTTATGGATCCAGTTGTTTAGGTTAGCTTGTTATTTAAGTTAACTTAGTAGCCTATAAATAGGCTAGATCTCTCAGGTTGTTGAGAGATGTCAATTATTGTTATTCACTTGTAATCATTTGTATCATAATTGAGTAAGTGAATAGAAAAACAGTTTGCTCAATCCTATTCTCCTTCTTTCTTCTCGCTCTCTTTATTAACCTAACAATTTCATTGTTCATCAAGAAACTTCGTTTCTCAATTAAGAATATGTTAATTGATATCGTTTGTTACAACAAAAGGTATAGCGGAAAATTACAAATAATTGTTGACAATAAATAAACACAAACATAGAGCTATTGTGAATAGATGTAAATTTAAAAAAGTTTGATATATTCTCATTGGATGGATATTACACTTTGATAGTGTTTATATAGGAAATGTTGATTAACTAAGGTGCGCCCCAAGATAGGGAGCTATTAACAACACATTAGGGCATATGTCCCCCACTTAATAAATTTTTTAGTTATAAATAAATAAAACGTTTTAATTTTTTGCATTATCAAATTTAATATTGACCCTACTACAAAATATTGAGTAATTTTAATTAAAAAAAATATGCAACAATGTGAGTGATAAGTTGTAGAATAATTATTTAATTATATATATTTTAAAAATATATTTGATTTATTTAAAATGAAAATACATAAATTTTAAAATAAAAGACACTTAAATAATTATAATTTATAAATTTTTTAACATTTAAATTTTATCTGAGTATATAATGCCCATAATAATATAAAGTTCTAGCTTCGTCCTTGCCTCAAGATGTACGCAATTTTGTGAAAGGATGATGACGTACCTCCATGAAAAATAACACACGCGCCTTCAATTATTCAAAATAGTAAAAATATTTAAGAATAATTAATATTAATTATTTTAATTATTAATTATTGATGGTATGTTGTAATTCAATTAATGATTAATTAATTAATTATTAATTAGTAATGGTAACCCTATTTTTTGAGCAAGCCTCCACAAACTTGCCTTGTCCATCACGTTTCCATGTTTCCTTACTGACTAAGTTGCATAACGACTAGTTTTAGACCGGATCTACTGCATTTCCCCCATGTTTTTCACTTATAAATAGAGGTCTCCCCATCTCTATCTCCTCGCTTCAGATTTATGCATTCTAAAATCTCTCTCTCTCTCTCTCTCTCTCTCTCTCTCTCTCTCTCTCTCTCTCTCTCTCTCTCTCTCTCTCTCTCTCTCTCTCTCGTCTCCACTTTATCAAAAATATTTATTTTCTGTTTTTCAAGTGGCTCTTTACGCCATCTAAGATTGGTGTTTACACCAGATACTCTGAGTGATATTTATACCATATACGACTGGTCATTCTGCTATCAGAGGATATAATCCAACACTGAGTACCTATTATGCAAGTAGTAGTCGTGCAATATATAGTTAGAATGTTTTATCCTAAAGACTTTGTGGTTGAGTAATTGTTTTGCACAAATCTAAGAAATATCACGAAATTTCTTAGAGAGAGCGACCTAGTTTGCGACTCAATCTAATAATTTCTTCATTAGAAATTTTTCAAAAATTTAAAATAACACTTTTAAGATGACTCGAACTACCATGGCTATTGAAGAAATTATTAGTACATTTGCGGCTATTGTCTCTGAAAAATCATTCAAGTTTGAAGGAAGTCACTTCAAATGTTTTCAACAAAAGAAGCATTTTTCTTAACCATAAAAAAGGTTGTCAACGTTTTCAAGAGAACATTCATATTGCTCCTTCTGGAATAACCGAACAAACTATAGGAAAAAAATATATGAATTCAGATGGAATCGTAAATTCTGAAATCAATGATGCTAAAGCGAACGATTTACAACTCATGAAAGAAATATCCTTATGGCAAGAGAATGATTATCTCTGCAAAAATCAAATTTTAAACGGTCTTGCTGATGATCTTTATGATTATTACTGTAACTACAAGATTGCAAATCAAGTTTGGGAAGCTCTAGAAAAAAGTATGATACTGAAGAAGTTAGAGTAAAGAAGTATGCTACAAGCTGCTCTCTCAAGTATCAGATAGTAGATGGGAGGTCCAAGGAAGCTCATTGATACGAACTTCAAAAGATAGATTGCTATCATTATTGACAAATTCCCCCATAGTTGGAAACATTTTAAAATTTTGCTTCGATACAAAATTAAAGAATTTTAAATTGAGTTTCCAATTAATCGCCTTCAAAGTGAAGAAGAATCTCGGAGACATGATAACAAAGATTAAGTCTTAGTTGTTTCCAACAACAAAAATAAATTTGGTGCGATTCTGAAGCCAACTGGCAAACCAATTAAGAATCAGAACCACAATGTTGTAAGCCGAATTAAGAATGGAATCTTCCAAGGGTCTTAATTGATCTAATTCCTAGGCACCATCCACCACCACACAGAAATGACGCTCTTATTTTCACTTGGTTTAATTGTGGAAAACCGGGCCATATGGCTAAGAAATGTAAGAGCATGCCTAAACATGTTGTTGGTTCTAGTGCACAGGTTAACCTAACTGATGAGTAATTTATTGCTATGATAATTTTAATCAACATGGTTGGTGGATGTGATGGTTTCTGAATAGACACAGACGCCCATCGTCGTGTTTGTTATGATCGTGCTATGTTCAAAACATACACGAATGTTGAAGATAAGAAAGTGTTGTTGGGAGATGTTCACACCACTAATGTTGCTGGAGTTGGTGATGTAAAACTGAATTTCACCTCTGAAAAGGCTTTAATCTTAATGGATGTCATGCATGTTCTTGAGAGTACGAAGAATCTTGTTTCAGTTTTCTTCTGAATAAGGCATGGTTTAGTCGGTTTATAGGGGCAGACTTGTACACCGTCTCTAAGAATGGTATTTTTGTTGAGAAAAGATACGTTGTTGATGGAATGTTTAAGTTTAATGTTAAATTGAATAAAAATTCTCCTTCTATTTATTCATTGTCTGATTTTAATGCTTGGCATGCTAGACTTTGTCGTGTTAATGAGCACATTATTTTTAATTTAAGTAATTTATGCCTAATACCAAAATTAAATGTTAATGAGTTAGATAAATGTGAATACTACAGTCAAGATAAAATAACTAAAACTTCGAATAAATTAGTAATTAGATATTCTAATTCCTTAGATATTATACGCTCTGATATATGTGAACTAGATGACAATTTAATTAGAAATAATAAACATTATTTTATCACTTTCATTATTGATTTCTCTAAATATACATTCATATACCTAATGAATAATAAAAGTGAAACACTTGATGTAACGCCCCAGACTGCTTTTAGGATTACCGACTGACCTCACAAATCAACACGAGTCTTTTCAACTTGTTTTGTCCTCACTCACATGCTTTCTGAAAAACTTTGTAGAAGGTCACCCATCCCAATACTACTCCAAGTCAAGCACGCTTAACTATGGAGTTCTTATTGGTTAGGCTACTGAAAAGAAGATGCATCTTGTTTTCGGTAGCATTTCCATAAGAACTTCATAGTTAAGCGTGTTTGACTTGGAGCAATTTTGGGATTGGTGACCTTTTGGAAAGTTTCTCGGAAAGTGTGTGAGTGAGGACAAAACGTACTGAAAAGACTCATGTTGATTTGTGGGGTCAGTCGGTAATCCTGAAAGCAATATTGGGCATAACAAATGGCATCAGAGCCTAGTTTCACTATAATCTGATGGTAACCCGACCTCAAATTAATTTTATTGAAAACATGAGCACCGACTAATTGATCCATCAAATCACTGATTCTCGGAAAAGGATATTTATTCTTAATCGTCACCTTGTTTAGCTGCGGATAGTCAACACACAACCTCGTGCTACCATTATTCTTCTTTACTAACAATATCGGCACACCCCAAGGAGAAACACTTGGTCGAATAAATTTCTTCTCAAGTAACTCTTCTAATTATTTCTTCAGCTCGTTCAACTCCAAAGTAAACATTCTATGTGGCGACATTGAAACATCACTAGTACCAGGAATAATTAAAATCACAAAACTTGGTCGGACGGACCAACTAGGCTCTGATACCACTATGTAACACCCTAACCCTCGTATATAAAATTGTCATGGAATTTGATTAAAACATAAAACAACCTTATGGTGTCACGTGCAACAAACACATAACCTGCTCCGTAACACGGGTGTCGCTACTGCGAAAATCGGCGCCGGCTTGACAGGAGAGTCGCCACCGTGCGTTATTTATCCCAACGGAGGGAAAGGAAACGCTCGAAGTAAACCTCGCAAAGACGGGAAAAGGTATGGTCATCGCAACCAAAACCTGGATTCGGGAGTCGGTTACGCAAGGGGAAGGTATTAGCACCCCTCATGTCCATCGTACTCGATGGGATCCACGCTTGGTGTTTATAAGGAAAAGGGTGCGTTTATCTATCTACGCTAATGGTCAGTCTGAAAAGAAAATAAAAGGACAGGACTCGACAGAACATGCGCTGTCCTGGGCCTACATACTCCCTCGTGCAATGGGAAAGTCAGAGTCAACGTAATTCGACTACCTACGTCTAAACGGAGGGAAGGTTGCTCGCCAGGACATCGCGTCCTGTGCCTACGTACTTCCACACAGCATGGAAGATCAGAGCAAACGTAGTTCGACTGACTACGGCTAAAACTGGGCGCTCTCACACAGCAGTGAGAAAACAAACTGGTTTCAAAGGTTTGGGAACCTACAACTACGATCTGGTCTCAAATGCCCTCGGGCGAGAGAAAAGGGTAACAATTAGTCATCAGCAGGAAAGTCTCGATCGCACAGCCGCGAGAGAACAAAAGGTTAGTTGTTAGTGTACTCGCTAGGATATCGCATCCTATGCCTACATATTCTCGTCTGGTACGAGAAATCAGAGCAGTTGTAGTTCGGATAACTACGACACAAGCTACTCAAGAGCTCCTACTGAAAGGAAAAGGAAAAGACACCCTAAAACTATAGCTGAAAAGGGGAATCTACCTACTGTTATCATGCCTGGTTGACCATCCTAATGTCTATCATAACGACTCCGCAGCGGAGAAGTCAGAGCTCCTAAGGGATCATGGTAACAGGACTAAACAGCAAACACCTGCAAATTAAAGAAATACTGGAAATATGCATGAATGCAACAACTAAACAAACAAGGCACAAAGGCCGCAAACCACAGAGGTAAGGGAGCTCAGCTCTACCAGATACCAACAAGCAAAGCCACTCAATAACAAACAAGTAGAAGGAGGACCACCTCAACTTCTCATGCACACAAAGCCTACTTCTAAGATGCACCTACTTCAGAAATATCTAGATGAACCCCTAAGTCTAATGCAACACAGCACCACACAAGTCAAACAACATAAAGAGAAGGCAAACCAGCCTGACAAACTCCTATCTAAAATCTTAAAACAAAAACCCTGAGCAGGACCCCTAAACAAAACCCTAATCCAACCCCTGATCTATTCCTGAACAAAACCCTATGCAAAACCCTAATCAAATCTCTAATCAAAACTCTATGCAAAACCCTAATCGAGAGAAGTCAATCCCAGTCTTCAAGCTTCAGAACAAGCTTACCAAAGAAAGGGAGCTAAGCAGACAAACTCATAGTGCCTTCCTCAGGAAAGTACCAGGAGGTTACCACTCAGGAATCATATCCTATGCGGCTCGACAACTGTGAACGGTTTACATTCCTCCTCAGGAGAAACTAAACTCACACGAAGGCTCCAGCATCATTGGATATTTGAGAAAGCCTATATGAACTAAGGGAACTAAGCGAACAGACCCATAGGACCTTCCTCAGGAAAGTACTAGGAGGCTTCCACTTAGGAATCGTATCCTATGTGGCTCAACAACTGTGATCAGTTTACGTTCCTCCTCAGGAGAAACTAAACTCACATGAAGGCTCCAACATCATTGGATACTTAAGAAATCCTAGATGAACTAGAGGAACTAAGTGAGCAGACCCATAAGACCTTCCTTAGGAAAGTACTAGGAGGCTTCCACTTAGGAATCGTATCCCATGTGGCTCAACAACTGTGATCAGTTTACGTTCCTCCTCAGAAGAAATTAAACTCACATGCAGGCTCCAACATCATTGGATACTTAAGAAAGAGGCGAGAAGAAAGAATGAAAGTCATTCATAGTGCCTTCCTCAGGAAAGTACCATAAACTCCCTTCAAACTTCAGGATCTCGAACCTCACAAACAGAGAACAAGCTCCTAGACTAGGCCTCAATCCACTGCATCCTTGCAAGCTCCAACAGGACTTCATCCAGCCTCCATCTTCAAGAAGAAACCACGGGCCCTCAAACCACAAGAAACTATCTCTGAAGTTCAACCACAGTTGAACTTCAAAGTCAGAAGCCATCAAGACTTCTCCTATCCTCAAGCTCAGACAAAAAATATCAGAACACCCTACAAAAATCTAGGGGAAACCTACATGGCTCTATGATCCCAAGATCAAATCTCAAAGCCTAAGTCAACTTCTAAGGCTACTAAACAATTCCTAACATATGAATGGTCAATGGTTACCAACAAGTTGTGAGGTCTCTATTCTCTAACCCTAAAACAATATCAATCAACCTCTAAAAAATCTATGAAATATCTATGGGGAACATGCATTAGTCTAGTGCAACATACTAAAAAACCAAAGCAAAATTCATTACCAGATGAAAGAACCAAAATCAACAAGGCAGACGCATCCACAAAATACACTTCAAAATCAATACACATGTAAAAATGCAAATAAAATGAAAATGCATGATTAAACTAATGTTTTTGTTTAATAAAATCCTAAATTGAATTACGAACATATAGAAAAAAGAATGGAATTATTTGATCAAATCTACTGTTTTTTAGGAATTTTCTTCTAACATGCATGAACTAAAAGATATTAAAAGGTCATTTAAATGGAAAATATGCTAAAAATAGCAAACAAAAATAAAATGGCATTTTTTTTTTATATAATTTTCTAGACATTCATATGAGGTGGTAGAAAAAACAAGAAATTAAAAATCAGTTATTTTCATTTTCTTATGAATTTTACAAGGGCAAGAAAATATTAAAAGAAAATAAAAAATCAAAATTGGAATAAATGGGGAGGGGGTTCAAACAGCACATGCCCAAGTTGAAATTCTGGCTGGGCTCTAACCTAGGGGTGTGAAAAGCAAATGGGCGCAGGGCCCAGCCCAATGATCACCTTCAGTTTCTTCACACAAAAAAAGGGGGGGCAGTACGAGTAATTATCTAGTTATTTTCACTGGGCCCACGCTAGGGGGGAGGCGTGGATAGCAGCTCAGGACTTAAGCCCAGCCCAAATCCTCTCTGCCTCTCACGTAGGAGGGGGGACAATGAGTAATTGAGGGGTGTGGTCTCAGCAAACGAATTTTGGGCCCAAATGCTATCCAAACCCTAGCCCACATCAACAAACAACAAAAACTCCCTTCTTCTCCAACACTCTGAGCAGTGTTCATCGTGCTAACCCTAGCCGTTCCCCAACCTCTCCCGCACCCTCTCTGAAACCTCTCCAAGTCCTCTCAAACACCCTCACTCAGATCAATTTCCAAAAACAACTAACCCTAAACCTAAATTCCCAAAACAAGAAACCTTACGCTAATGCATGAACGGCGATGGATATGGTAAGAAGGGGAACGAACCTGGAGTGATGTAGTTGATACTATGAAGTTCCTGAAGTTTCTTGAAGGTGCGCTTGAAGGGCAATAATCTTCCTGGGAAAAAACTGAGGGAGGCGAAGATATCTGACGGTGGATGTTCTTGGACGTGTTTTGCAGAATTGGTGAACGTCGTGTATACGAAGATGAAGGGGAGAAAATCTGGGAACGATGAAGGTTGACGGAGGTTGAGGATCTTCGGAGTTGCTTGGACGTTCTTGAATATTCTCACGATCTGGAAACGGAGGAAGATTGAAGTTGACGAACGCGATTTGTTCTTGCTCGTTGAAGATAATCAAATATCAGGCGGATTTCTGGAGATTGTTGTTGAGGATCTTGGAGGAAATGAAGAACAACGGGTGAATTTTTGGAAAATCCAGATGAACACGATGAAGGCTTGAATGATTTTCTGGGATTCCTTTGAATTTCCCGGTCACGGATGAAGATTCCGGTGGACTGGGTTGAGTTCCCCGGCGAGTGGTGATGAAGGTGGATGGAGGAGAAAGATGAAGATCGGAGGAGAAAAGAGGGATTTCTGGTAAATTCTTCAAGTTCGCAGTTTCCGGCGAGGGACGGCGGTGGTCCGGTGACGGTTGGGGTTGTTCAGGGTGGATGCATGGTCGGCGGCAGGGTTCCGGTGAGGTGAGAGGAGCGGACAAGTGTCTCAGTGGGGAGTCTGCATGGAGGACGCGTGGCGTTGCGTGGAGAGAGAGTGGAGAGGTAGTGGGGCAGGTGTCAGGTTCTGGGGAAGTTCTGAGTGGTGTGTTGGTGGGTCTGAGTGCAACATGTGGCCTGTTTTATAGGTGACACTTGGCGCTTGCTGGACAACTTGACCAAAAACGGATTGGGATCACTTGGGCCTCCAAAAAAGCTATACTGGCCCATACGAAAATTGATCAAAAACTTAAAAACTGAATAATAAAAAAACTAAATCTGATTAAGTCTAATTAACCAATTAAGACCTAATTAACTAATTAACCTGACTAATCCGAAAATTAAACTATCTTAATCCTAATTAGATCTAAAGATGATTAAAATCTAATAAAACTCTAATAACCTCTATTAAAATTCTATTTAATTTCTATAAAATTCTATTAAAATTCTAATAAACTCTACACTATTTATTTAAAACTATTAAAATTCTATTTGAAACTAATAATAAAATCTATTAAAAGATTGCATCTATGTTAAAACAAAACTCTATTTATTTTTATCTAAAACTATTAAATTTCTATTAAAATATCTGAAAAATGATTAAAACTCTTAAACCTAATTAAAAATTCTATAAAATTCTAAAAGAAGATTTAAACTATTTAAAAAAATGTTAAAAAATCTATTTAAATCCTAAAAAATCTAAAAAGCCTATTAAAAATCCTTAAAAGGATATTAAACCCAAAAAAATGCAGACAAATGCAAATGACCAACATAAAAGGGCGCGCGAGCCCAGATCGAATCGAACAGAGAACCCCGGGCATCAGAATATCCCAAAATCACTATGCAAGCTGAAAATCACCGAGGAGCGCACAATTTCCCGAAAATAAAACCCTGATGATTTATATTGGATCTGCCATATCCGGTAAATGAAACCCAAGTTGTAACTCTGATATCCTCTGTCCGTGCATAAATATCATGCGTCTGATTTGCGAATATGAATTTAAACCACGAGTCAGATAGGAGAACCGGTTGGTCAAATTTTAGGGTGCAACAGCTGCCCCTATTCGAGCGACTTGGACCTGAAGGGTTTGAAGAGCGCTCAGCCTTCAAACATTCAGAGGTACGAGATGGTTGAATACAAATAAAACCCGAAAATTTGCCAACCGCGAGAATATACTGCAAAACTGCTTGGGGAATAAAGTCCAGAACAGCCGAGTCCAGTCATTACGGCACCAAACTGATCACTTATCTGATAAGGAACTCCTGATTTTAACGTCAATTACCGGTGATACCCCAAATAACAAACTCGAGGGTGGCAACAAAACATCTGATCCTCTCACATCGCCTACTGATAGACAGGAAGAGAAACGTACTCACGTCGTCTAAGGATAGACGGAAAGACACCCTCAATCTGAAGAAACAGACCAATACTCACATCGTCTAAGGATAGACGGAAAGATACCCACATCTTGAAGGAAAAATTCAATACTCACATCGTCTAAGGATAGACGGAAAGACACCCTGATCGATACTCACATCGTCTAAAGATAGACGGAATCATCCTGATTGATGAAACAAATCAATATTCACATCGTCTAAAGATAGACGGAATCATCCTGATTGATGAAACAAATCAATATTCACATCGTCTAAAGATAGACGGGAAGACACCCTGAATGGAGGAAACACCAATACTCACATCGTCTGAGGGCAGACGGAAAGACACCCATCCCGAAGGAAACATTCAATACTCACATCGTCTAAGGGTAGACGGGAAGACACCCTGAATCTCCATACTCACATCGTCTAAGGATAGACGGGACGAAAACCTGATCGAATACTCACATCATCTAAAGATAGACAGAATCATCAATACTCACATCGTCTAATGATAGACGGGAAGACACCCTGATTGATGAAACAAATCAATATTCACATCGTCTAAAGATAGACGGGAAGACACCCTGCTTCACTTCAACACCATCCATCAAATTGCAGAATCCTTTCGTCTACGGGAATTGACGGAAAAAACAATATCGTTAAAGGGGCCACATCATCAGTAAGGACTGACGGGAAGAAAACCACCTTCAAAGAACCATGTCGTCAATAAGAATCGACAATCACGAAAACTGAACATTCTTCGAAGAGCCTCGACATCAATAAGGATTGACGGTCAGAAAAGTCCCTCTTGAAACGTCATCTCATCCAATGAACAGAAAGAAAACCACTATCCGAAATATCACTTTGAAACTCCTCAACATCCAAAGACAGCCGGAGAAGACTCGCTGGGGAGACACCATCCATATGATTTGACGATAAGAAACCCGCTGAAAAATCACCTGCAACTTCACATCGTCTACTGATAGACGGAAAGAAAACCACATTCGAACTCAAGACGTCTAATGATAGACGGAGAAATCCACTTACTGGAGGGACACATCGTCAATATGAATTGACGGGAAGAAACGTCTGTCGATACCAGACGACCGACTGATCAAAGCATAACTGTTGTATGATCTGAAATACAAATAATCCGCTGAATCGTCTGAACACTGCTGCTGGATAAATGCCCCTGAACTGATCACAGAGTAATTCACGCGCCATATGAGGCTGGTAGAAAACCTGACTTATGCTTCGTATGCATATGTTTGAATCTTTCTATGGCGTAATGCTCCATTCAGGATGGAAATGCTACGCATTTTGACAATGACATGCAAGTATGATGCAAATATGATAATGCATGCAATATGCTAATGCAGGCTCGAGCTGCTGGTGGAAGTCGGGTACAGAAAACCACTTCAGCAAAATAAATGCTGAAGACGAAGCCAACTCCGCTGGGGATAAACCGGATATCGCAGAATCATTCCAGCAAAATAAATGCTGGAAGAGTGAAATTAACTCCGCTGGGGAAATTGGAAACTTAACCAAACACCTCGACGAAGTAACATCCTGCTGAGGCATATAACGCTGCTGGGGAATAGCAGGTGTACCACGTATGATTGGACTCCTCTGGGGATAGCTTACCCATACCAATGAAAAATTGGACTTTGCTGGAGAAAATAGACGGAGTCTTCCTGCGTATTGATGACGATTGGATTTGGAAACTGATATGCCAACACGGATGGGCCTCACAGTGACCACCAATAGGGATCTGAGCTTTTAGGTACAACTGACACTGGAGAACATTCTGTCTGGATACACAACTTTCTGGTTGAAAGGTCAAAGGATTAGTAACACGACTTCCCGACATTCGTCTCGCACTCGAAAAATTGGATGACTTTGCTCAAATAACTCTGAATAACCCTGCCGGTATGGAGACAAACAATCCTTTCGCTTCTGATATGCCCCAGCCCGCGGAACCTCTGTGGGGATAGTCCTCGAAAGGAAATCTGAAAATCTGAGCCCTGATGGTCTGATGTGACATGCCCCAGCCTTCTGAACCTCAGAGAGATACTTCACATCAAGTGCTCCCTGCGTAAAGAATAACTTTTGTGCTCTTAAGATGGCCTGCCCCTGACTGCAATAACCTCGCTCCTGATTATCTGATTCAGAGTAGTCCCCCTGACCACGATACATTTACCGAATCCCAACCTGATTGCCCCAGGATAACTGACTTCGAAAAGCTGACCTGACTGGGGATCACTGGATGATAGCTTGCCCCTGCTCTCGGAACCTTCGGGCGTTCTGCATTCTATCCTGACCATACCTTCCATGGTAGGAAACTTTCCTGCTGTCAAGCGCTTACTTGCGAGTAAAACAAGTTGTTCTGCGTAAAAGATGTATTAATGCAACACATATGACAGCTTTGACATCCAATCTGTTCACCGGGAATAGGAAAACAACAGTCTATGGCATAAAATGCACAAGACATTTATCAAGAATATCAAGATCAGTACCAACATGGTAAGAGGAACCCTTTTAAGAGTCAGAAACGACGCGACCTTTACCGGAGTATGCTTTCGAAACAACCTGCTTCAATTAGGACTTTTGAAGGTTGTAACGTGGTCAGGTTCACGGTTTGGAAGGAAAGGATAAAGGCTCAAAGCTTATTTTAACCCGTCCATTCTCCTTGATGTTCTCCGATCCTATGTTTAGCTAATTCGACCTTAGCACTCACCTCTGAGAGGCTGAAAGATAGGAGTGATAGTTCGAGAAATCATGAGATTTTGGGAGTGACAACCACTCACCTCTCGTCTTTGACACTTGAGGTCACACGACTCGTACTTCATTTGAGGATTTTTCTTTTGTCATCCTTTTTTCATCTCTTTTTTTTTTCTTATCCCTAACTTTTGCCTGGACTGACTCCTTTTGAGTTTCTTTTGATTTTTTTTTTTAAGTCCAGCGGGATGCCCTCATTTTTGCCTAAGTCGATTTTTTTCTTTTCTTGACTTAGCGGGCTTTTGATTCTTTTTGCTTCCTTTCTCTTTTTTTTCTTCTGAACAAGTCGTGTGACACTGATTGCTTGACTCTTTGGGGACTAATGTGACTGTCTCACTCTTGATTTAACCATTGTGGTTTCTTAGGCACGACCTCTAGAGGTGTGATTGATCCTCGAACGGACACTCCTTTTGCAATTTGAACGCTCGGTCAAATTAGCTAACACCTACCCTGCCCCAGGTTAAGATTGAGGGTTTTTCATTTCCAGAAAGAACTCCTACTACTAGGCTCAAAGGGTTTAACAAGGGATTATCTTCCTTATATCTCCGGTGTTTAGGGATTTGAAACAATGCCTGTACATCATCAACAGGTTTTATTTCAAAAGCATACAATCGGAAGTTGCATGTCGTTCATTTTCGTCATCCTTCCCGGATCCTTCTTAACCAGGCGTTGGGCATTTGTAAAACATTTAGTGAACACGAATGGATTTAATCAAAACATGCATATTTATTTCATTATCATCAATTGAATGAAAACAACAAGCTTTACAAACAAGATTGCATTTTAACCAGGAAAGAAACTACAAATGTAAAGAAATGACAAGATAAAACAAAGAAAAAAAATGCTAGCTTCCGAGAACCGGGCTTTCACATCTGTCCTGCTGCTGAACCAGCTATCTTCACAATCAGTTATTAGAGGCAGCCCGAAGCTGTCCTGATCTGCTTTCAGCGACCCCACCAAATCATAGAGCCCCTTCTCCTTCATTCAGATGATTTTGGGACCTTCCTGCCCGAAGCTGATTGCTGCACTTTCAAGTAGATCCTGCACTTTGTGCTTGAAGGCCAGACAATCTTCAATGTTGTGCCCCTGTGCTCCTGAATGGAAATCACAGCGCTCAATGACATTATACCCGGCTGGAGGCGTACCGGTCAGCGGGGCTAACTTCCTCTTCTCAACCAACTGCAATCGTAGCAACACTTGAAGAAGTTCGGCATATGGCATCGGAGGCACCTTAAATACCCTCAATGGCTTCTGATTTTGAGCTTTTCGCTGATTGGGATGCTGCTGCCTTTCCCACTGTTGAGATCGTTGTTGTTGTTGCTGGTACCGGGTTGACTGTTGAACACCCTTCGTAGCAAATACAACATCGGTTTCTTGACTTTCACTGTACTGATTAAAGCCCTCCTTATGCTTAGCCATTTTCTTTCTCAGATCTGCCCCAGGAATAGGCAACAGTTGTGGGCATGGAGATTCTGACACCATGGAGTCCAGGATACGCTTCTGACCCACTGCAGCTTTAGAAACATCTGTCATCTTAGCATCGACTGGGATAGGAGCAATACGTACAGCTATACCGCTCGGCGTGAACTCAATATCGTGCGAGTCAATCAGGTCTTGAACATTGTGCTTAAAAGCATGATAACCCTCGATGTCGTGTCCGAATGCCCCAGAATGAAACTCACATTGCTTACTGGTATCGTACCCATGAGGAAGCGCTCCTGTGGGTGGTTCCAACGTTCTCTTTTCAACCTTTTTGAACCTCAATAAAGTCTGCAAGAGCTCAGCATATGTTGTGGGCGGCGCCTCAAATATTCTCTTTGGCTTCCCTTCCTGGATCCTCCGTTGAGCCGGATGCACCCTCTGTTGCGGTTGCTCAGGTTCCACAGGCGTAGATGGCACGAGCTTCTTCACTGCGGCTTCAAATAGCTGATCATCCTCTTTCCTAAGCACACCCTTGACAACCTCCATGATCAAGCTCATTTGGGTCTTCAGCTGACTATTTTCCTCTTTGAGGGTCCTCTGCTCTAGACGCATCTCTTGCAAGTCTTTCATCATCTGCCCCAGCTGGCTTGGGACTTCAATCAATTCAACCTGATTCTGTTCCATATCTCTGAAGGAATCCCTGCAACAAACTGGACGATGAGGAAATAAGACCCACAATTCTGATGTGCCTGTTAAATGATAATGCAAAGCAGAAATCAAACACATATTCATAACGAGAGAAAGAGAAACTCAAGCTATCAGCACACAGACGAATATCTCCCACACATGTATAACTAACAAAAGCAGCACGTAAGCACAAATGAGTACGAATACAATGACCCCAGCCAACAATCCTGGTGGTGGTCAGCAAATACTAGTGCACAAAAGCTAAACGGATTAAGCAGGGAAAACAGATGTGACACCCGACACAGAAACTTCTAGAAACTTCTCCCATATTCAACTGAACTCTCTGATTGACAATCTTCAGAGCACACACTTCCTGTGGAGTCTTCCATGACATTAACTGACGAACCCACACAACTGGATGATGGAGAATCATTAATCTGAACAAAACCCTGAGGCGTGATGCAAATCCGGCTAGAGTCTAACAGATCCTGAACCTGACTTCTAAGCACTTTACAATCATTCGTTGAATGCCCCTGTGCCCCAACATGGTACTCACAGCGGGCGCTGGCATCAAAACCTGGAGGATACGGTGGAATCACAGGATTAGTCTCTTTCGGCACTATCAATCCACTCCTGATCAGATCTGGCAACAACTGACTGTATGACACTGGTAGCTGAGTAAACTGCCTTTCAGGTTTCCTTGGTCTTCGTGGGGCGTGCTGACGCGATCGACGATAAGATGACCGTTGACTTGAAGTGTCTGAAAACCGGTCCTGAGATGCTAGAGATTCCGAGACGACATCATTTCCTTCTTCCCACTCTTCTTGAGAACTGACGACTGACTCATTCTTATCAACTGGGAAATAAGGAGCATCTCGAAGCTTTCCACTCTTGAGTCCTCTCTCAACAAGCTCTCCCATTCTCATCAGGCCCACAAAGTTGGTACAACTGAACAATTTGTCGAAATAATGGCCTTTCAGAGTACCCAAGAAGATGTCAACCATTTCTCTTTCCGGAAGCGGTGGTTGAACACTAGCAGCCAATTCTTTCCATCTTCGCAAATACCCTCTGAATGATTCATTCTCCGCCTGAGATAATTCTTGCAGATGTACGAGACTAGGAGCCAAATCCAGGTTGTAATCGTACTGCTTCATGAAAGCTCGGGCTAAATCCACCCATGATCGAATCAAATTACTTTCTAACTGCACATACCACCTCAAAGATGCCCCAGTCAGGCTATACTGAAAGCAATGGATAATCAATTTGTCATTTCGCACAAACGAATCCATTCTTCGACAGAACATCATCAAATGCAGCTTCGGACAGCTAACTCCCATGTACTTTTCGAACTTCGGCACTTTGAACTTGTAAGGCAACACCAGGTCAGGAACCAAACACATGTCTACAGCATCCAGGTTAACATCATCTTTCACTTCCAAGGCTTTCATTCCTTCTTCCAACGCCCGGAGTCTTCTATCCTTTTCAAGAGCTCTTGGATCTACCATCCCGGCCATTGGAATATCTCTTCGGTAATTCATCACAGGGAAAGCAACACCTTGATTGTTAGCAGGAGGAGGACGCTCATTTCGGGCAACAAACTGCTCATGTCGATCTCGGTTCTCATCCGTAGGCTGTACAACTTGGTCTGCTGTAAGGTTGTTTGCTTGCGGGAAGTCTTCCATAGAATCATACTGAGGGTGGGACGTCATAGTAAACCCTGTCAAGGTGTTAGGAACCTGGAAATTGCCTTCAGACATAGCCACCAATTACATGTAACGGACTACACTGCTTGATTCTTAGATCTGCTTCAGCCCCGTGGTCGTCTTCAACACTCCACGCTTGCCTCAAACAATCCCCCGAGAATCACCCTCTGGAGCGAAACAACGGCTGGATAAGTGCTCTGGCCAGCTAGAGTAATGCTATGCAATATGATTTATGCAGACAGAAATACAAAAAATGCTAACGTGCATGTGTGCATTTGAGATATTTCCCCTCCAATTCCAGTGTCAGTGGTAGCGAGACAAGATAAACCATAAAGACAATATTTAGAAAAACCCTCATATATTTATTGGAATAACAGTCTTGTCAAGATGTTACACAATTATGTTCCATACAACTGATATGATAAAGGAGGATCCCAACCAACATGCCTGGTGGTGATCTCAACACAACAGAATACAAGAGAGAAATCAAGTGCGGGTACGGTCGCGGAAATCCTCAACCAGCTTCTTCGTCTCAGGGTGATCCGGTCGATAAATCAAGCCTCCTATCAACTGATCCCTCTTCCTGACCGTTCCCTGGATATCTCTGACAAAGTCTTCCCAAGCCTTATCATGGGCACCATCCCCAGGTTTGGGTCTCTTGGCGTCTGCTCTATGCTGAAAATCTTCCAAATTCTTCGTGGCATCAATCAGTTTGCGCTCGGCCTCGTATCGGCGGCATGCTTCTTCTTCAAGCTCTTCAGTATTCACTTTGACCTGTTCTTCTAACTGAGCAACCTGTGTCTTTAGCTCTTCTTCCCGCTCTTTGCGTTTGGCCATAGTGAGATCCCAGTGCTCTCTGAACTTAGCTAGCTTCGTGTAGGCCCTTTCCAGCTCTTGTTTCTTAGTAGCCAATACACTGCTAACTGAGTCTACATCTAACTCCAGACGCTTCTTGGTTTCAGTCAATTCCAATAACGTGGTCTTCAGATGTTTCAGAGTTTCGGCCTGTTGCTTGGAAAAATATCTTGTTTCAATCTTTTCATGACGAAGCTGGGCATTCTCTTTCTCTAAAGCCTCTTTAGCCTTTGCTAGCTCTTCTTTCTCCGCCATCGGCTGCTTGTATACCTGTATGTCTATAGTGGTGGGCTCCTCCACCGGAGAAGGATACAATGGTTGAACTGCAGGATAAGGCATAAGGAATTTCGTAGCTCGCTCACGAATCCATTCCACATACGGGCCAGGAACTCGAGTATCCCCTCTGCTACCTGAAGGCTTCCCTCTCTTGTGCAAGTTCTTCCATGCCTTCTCAAGCTTGGTCAACATCTCTTTCCCTATTGCCCCAGTGAGATACAGAGATTCCTGTATCTCCTCGGGCTTCGGCGCTCCCTGAGGTGCATACCCAAACTGCCTGGTCAATAAGGAAGGGTTGTAATTAACACACCCTTTCCTTCCTATTAAAGTAACATTCGGGAATCCTTCGCATTTGAGTATGACCTCAACTCCGAATACCTCTTCGTTAACCCATACCACATTCTCAGCAGTCAACCCCATCAAGCGCTCGGGCCATCCTAAAGAGTCAATAGAGGTGACAAAAGGGCCTGACTTAGGCATATGACCGGTGAACCACCTGCACAGGAGAGGTACACAGCAAGACACATTCCTTCCTCGCCGCTTTTCATTTTGGTAATGAGTGGAATGGTGGATATCTCCCAGCAAGGTAGGAACTGGGTTCTTTGCAGCCAGAATATAGAAGGCATCTGAGTCAACAAAATCAGGAATGTTCGGGAACAATACGATGCCATAAACACATACAGCAAGGATGGCGTCAAAAACAACCCAGCCACCTTCCTTGGCATACTCCCGAGCCTTCTCCACCAAGACATCCAACGGAAATCCCCACACATCTCCTCTTCTGATCATCTTCCCTGTCATCTCAGACTCTCTTAAGTACAGGATGGCAGAAAGCTCAGCCAGATTAGGCTTAGCGTCCGTACAATAGAAAGGCATCTGCTCGCGAATCGGTATATCCAAGAGTGTAGAATACTCCTCCAGGGTAGGAGCCAAGACAAAGTCAGGAAATACGAAACACCTGAGCTCCGCATCATAAAACTGTAACAGGGTGTAAATGCCGCTGATCTCATAGGCCGAGGGCTGGTAAACATAGGTCAGAATCCTCCCATATATCTTTCTGAAATCTCCCATTACCCTCTTCTTAGCAATAGTAATCAACTCTAACAACAGACTGATATCTGGAGACGGGAACTTGTAGGGAAACACTCTCTTCGTGGCTTCCATGTCTTGCTAGGAAACAAACACCGGACTTGGGAGGGAAAATATGTACCTGCAATACACACACGTTAGTTGAATGCAAATGGTAATGCAATGATGCAGTATGATAAATAATGCAATCTGTGAACACAGGGGCTGTGCTGTAGCCTGAAGAGGAACATTTCTGTGATCAAGAACAGAAAACCACCACAGTCACCAGAACCTCATGACACTAACTATCATCTGATACTCAAAATACCAATCCCCTGGTACAAAATCCATCTGAACCTCTGTATCTGACGAGAAAACCATCTGATAATAGTATCAACCTCAGACAAGAAACCCATCTGATCCAAACAACACACCTGGAGATGAATCAAGAACACCGTCTGATAAACACTGAATCATGGTTTCTGAAGGCCAGTTTTCCTGCAATAACCCAATCCCCCTCACAGGTATGATAGACCTAATCCACGGACAAAGGTACGACATCCTATGCGGTCATCAGCGTCACAGACTTTCATGAGTGACGATACGATTCCCAGAAGGAGTGGCATCATCAAGTCATGAAGAGGCCTCACTTAGCTGACTTCCAAATGATCGATCCCCAGAGTCGACAATCCTCACGTATGGACTCCCCTCAGATCCTCAGGACCGGAAAGGAGCACCTCTGCGAGAACCTCGTCTGAGCGCAGATTTCGTAGGGAACTGTGCCTGCTCAGCAGACAGGTTCGTCTACTACTCTCCACAATTATATCTAGGTGCATACTCAAGCCCAGGTCCGGCTTCTCACTCATAGCAACATCCCTCTCCCACAGCAATAATCACAATAATATAATACTGGAAGTAAATGCGGAAAGGTAAAGGTACGGAAAAGTAAAGTGCAGAAAAGATAAAACACATATGCACAACACCCAACAGATAAACACCCAAGCGCTAGGATTGACTCACGTAGGGGATGGGAAACGGTCCCAGCATAATGGATGGGAAAATTCCCTAGATGCTCTAGTCCCCAGCAGAGTCGCCAGCTGTCGCTACTGCGAAAATCGGCGCCGGCTTGACAGGAGAGTCGCCACCGTGCGTTATTTATCCCAACGGAGGGAAAGGAAACGCTCGAAGTAAACCTCGCAAAGACGGGAAAAGGTATGGTCATCGCAATCAAAACCTGGATTCGGGAGTCGGTTACGCAAGGGGAAGGTATTAGCACCCCTCACGTCCATCGTACTCGATGGGATCCACGCTTGGTGTTTATAAGGAAAAGGGTGCGTTTATCTATCTACGCTAATGGTCAGTCTGAAAAGAAAATAAAAGGATAGGACTCGACAGAACATGCGTTGTCCTGGGCCTACGTACTCCCTCGTGCAATGGGAAAGTCAGAGTCAACGTAATTCGACTACCTACGTCTAAACGGAGGGAAGGTTGCTCGCCAGGACATCGCGTCCTGTGCCTGCGTACTTCCACACAGCATGGAAGATCATAGCAAACGTAGTTCGACTGACTACGGCTAAAACTGGGCGCTCTCACACAGCAGTGAGAAAACAAACTGGTTTCAAAGGTTTGGGAACCTACAACTACGATCTGGTCTCAAATGCCCTCGGGCGAGAGAAAAGGGTAACAATTAGTCATCAGCGGGAAAGTCTCGATCGCACAGCCGCGAGAGAACAAAAGGTTAGTTGTTAGTGTGCTCGCTAGGATATCGCATCCTATGCCTACATATTCTCGTCTGGTACGAGAAATCAGAGCAGCTGTAGTTCGGCTAACTACGACACAAGCTACTCAAGAGCTCCTACTGAAAGGAAAAGGAAAAGACACCCTAAAACTATAGCTGAAAAGGGGAATCTACCTACTGTTATCATGCCTGGTTGACCATCCTAATGTCTATCATAACGACTCCGCAGCGGAGAAGTCAGAGCTCCTAAGGGATCATGGTAACAGGACTAAACAGCAAACACCTGCAAATTAAAGAAATACTGGAAATATGCATGAATGCAACAACTAAACAAACAAGGCACAAAGGCCGCAAACCACAGAGGTAAGGAAGCTCAGCTCTACCAGATACCAACAAGCAAAGCCACTCAATAACAAACAAGCAGAAGGAGGACCACCTCAACTTCTCATGCACACAAAGCCTACTTCTAAGATGCACCTACTTCAGAAATATCAGATGAACCCCTAAGTCTAATGCAACACAGCACCACACAAGTCAAACAACATAAAGAGAAGGCAAACCATCCTGACAAACTCCTATCTAAAATCTTAAAACAAAAACCCTGAGCAGGACCCCTAAACAAAACCCTAATCCAACCCCTGATCTATTCCTGAACAAAACCCTATGCAAAACCCTAATCAAATCTCTAATCAAAACTCTATGCAAAACCCTAATCGAGAGAAGTCAATCCCAGTCTTCAAGCTTCAGAACAAGCTTACCAAAGAAAGGGAGCTAAGCAGACAAACTCATAGTGCCTTCCTCAGGAAAGTACCAGGAGGTTACCACTCAGGAATCATATCCTATGCGGCTCGACAACTGTGAACGCTTTACATTCCTCCTCAGGAGAAACTAAACTCACACGAAGGCTCCAACATCATTGGATATTTGAGAAAGCCTATATGAACTAAGGGAACTAAGTGAACAGACCCATAGGACCTTCCTCAGGAAAGTACTAGGAGGCTTCCACTTAGGAATCGTATCCTATGTGGCTCAACAACTGTGATCAGTTTACGTTCCTCCTCAGGAGAAACTAAACTCACATGAAGGCTCCAACATCATTGGATACTTAAGAAATCCTAGATGAACTAGAGGAACTAAGTGAGCAGACCCATAAGACCTTCCTCAGGAAAGTACTAGGAGGCTTCCACTTAGGAATCGTATCCCATGTGGCTCAACAACTGTGATCAGTTTACGTTCCTCCTCAGGAGAAATTAAACTCACATGAAGGCTCCAACATCATTGGATACTTAAGAAAGAGGCGAGAAGAAAGAATGAAAGTCATTCATAGTGCCTTCCTCAGGAAAGTACCATAAACTCCCTTCAAACATCAGGATCTCGAACCTCACAAACAGAGAACAAGCTCCTAGACTAGGCCTCAATCCACTGCATCCTTGCAAGCTCCAACAGGACTTCATCCAGCCTCCATCTTCAATAAGAAACCACGGGCCCTCAAACCACAAGAAACTATCTCTGAAGTTCAACCACAGTTGAACTTCAAAGTCAGAAGCCATCAAGACTTCTCCTATCCTCAAGCTCAGACAAAAAATATCAGAACACCCTACAAAAATCTACCAAAAATCTAGGGAAAACCTACATGGCTCTATGATCCCAAGATCAAATCTCAAAGCCTAAGTCAACTTCTAAGGCTACTAAACAATTCCTAACATATGAATGGTCAATGGTTACCAACAAGTTGTGAGGTCTCTATTCTCTAACCCTAAAACAATATCAATCAACCTCTAAAAAATCTATGAAATATCTATGGGGAACATGCATTAGTCTAGTGCAACATACTAAAAAACCAAAGCAAAATTCATTACCAGATGAAAGAACCAAAATCAACAAGGCAGACGCATCCACAAAATACACTTCAAAATCAATACACATGTAAAAATGCAATTAAAATGAAAATGCATGATTAAACTAATGTTTTTGTTTAATAAAATCCTAAATTGAATTACGAACATATAGAAAAAAGAATGGAATTATTTGATCAAATCTACTGTTTTTTAGGAATTTTCTTCTAACATGCATGAACTAAAAGATATTAAAAGGTCATTTAAATGGAAAATATGCTAAAAATAGCAAACAAAAATAAAATGGCATTTTTATTTTTATATAATTTTCTAGACATTCATATGAGGTGGTAGAAAAAACAAGAAATTAAAAATCAATTATTTTCATTTTCTTATGAATTTTACAAGGGCAAGAAAATATTAAAAGAAAATAAAAAATCAAAATTGGAATAAATGGGGAGGGGGTTCAAACAGCACATGCCCAAGTTGAAGTTCTGGCTGGGCTCTAACCTAGGGGTGTGAAAAGCAAGTGGGCGCAAGGCCCAACCCAATGATCACCTTCAGTTTCTTCACACAAAAAAAGGGGGGGCAGTACGAGTAATTATCTAGTTATTTTCACTGGGCCCACGCTAGGGGGGAGGCGTGGATAGCAGCTCAGGACTTAAGCCCAGCCCAAATCCTCTCTGCCTCTCACGCAGGAGGGGGGACAATGAGTAATTGAGGGGTGTGGTCTCAGCAAACGAATTTTGGGCCCAAATGCTATCCAAACCCTAGCCCACATCAACAAACAACAAAAACTCCCTTCTTCTCCAACACTCTGAGCACTGTTCATCGTGCTAACCCTAGCCGTTCCCCAACCTCTCCCACACCCTCTCTGAAACCTCTCCAAGTCCTCTCAAACACCCTCACTCAGATCAATCTCCAAAAACAACTAACCCTAAACATAAATTCCCAAAACAAGAAACCTTACGCTAATGCATGAACGACGATGGATATGGTAAGAAGGGGAACGAACCTGGAGTGATGTAGTTGATACTATGAAGTTCCTGAAGTTTCTTGAAGGTGCGCTTGAAGGGCAATAATCTTCCTGGGAAAAAACTGAGGGAGGCGAAGATATCTGACGGTGGATGTTCTTGGACGTGTTTTGTAGAATTGGTGAACGCCGTGTATACGAAGATGAAGGGGAGAAAATCTGGGAACGATGAAGGTTTACGGAGGTTGAGGATCTTCGAAGTTTCTTGGACGTTCTTGAATATTCTCACGATCTGGAAACGGAGGAAGATTGAAGGTGACGAACGCGAGTTGTTCTTGCTCGTTGAAGATAATCAAATATCAGGCGGATTTCTGGAGATTGTTGCTGAGGATCTTGGAGGAAATGAAGAACAACGGGTGAATTTCTGGAAAATCCAGATGAACACGATGAAGGCTTGAATGATTTTCTGGGATTCCTTTGAATTTCCCGGTCACGGATGAAGATTCCGGTGGACTGGGTTGAGTTCCCCGGCGAGTGGTGATGAAGGTGGATGGAGGAGAAAGATGAAGATCGGAGGAGAAAAGAGGGATTTATGGTAAATTCTTCAAGTTCGCAGTTTCCGGCGAGGGACGACGGTGGTCCGGTGACGGTTGGGGTTGTTCAGGGTGGATGCATGGCCGGCGGCAGGGTTCCGGTGAGGTGAGAGGAGCGGACAAGTGTCTCAGTGGGGAGTCTGCATGGAGGACGCGTGGCGTTGCATGGAGAGAGAGAGTGGAGAGGTAGTGGGGCAGGTGTCAGGTTCTGGGGAAGTTCTGAGTGGTGTGTTGGTGGGTCCTGAGTGCAACATGTGGCCTGTTTTATAGGTGACACTTGGCGCTTGCTGGACAACTTGACCAAAAACGGATTGGGATCACTTGGGCCTCCAAAAAAGCTATACTGGCCCATACGAAAATTGATCAAAAACTTAAAAACTGAATAATAAAAAAACTAAATCTGATTAAGTCTAATTAACCAATTAAGACCTAATTAACTAATTAACCTGACTAATCCGAAAGTTAAACTATCTTAATCCTAATTAGATCTAAAGATGATTAAAATCTAATAAAACTCTAATAACCTCTATTAAAATTCTATTTAATTTCTATAAAATTCTATTAAAATTCTAATAAACTCTACACTATTTATTTAAAACTATTAAAATTCTATTTGAAACTAATAATAAAATCTATTAAGAGATTGCATCTATGTTAAAACAAAACTCTATTTATTTTTATCTAAAACTATTAAATTTCTATTAAATTTCTGAAAAATGATTAAAACTCTTAAACCTAATTAAAAATTCTATAAAATTCTAAAAGAAGATTTAAACTATTTAAAAAAATGTTAAAAAATCTATTTAAATCCTAAAAAATCTAAAAAGCCTATTAAAAATCCTTAAAAGGCTATTAAACCCAAAAAAATGCAGACAAATGCAAATGACCAACATAAAAGGGCGCGCGAGCCCAGATCGAATCGAACAGAGAACCCCGGGCATCAGAATATCCCAAAATCACTATGCAAGCTGAAAATCACCGAGGAGCGCACAATTTCCCGAAAATAAAACCCTGATGATTTATATTGGATCTGCCATATCCGGTAAATGAAACCCAAGTTGTAACTCTGATATCCTCTGTCCGTGCATAAATATCATGCGTCTGATTTGCGAATATGAATTTAAACCACGAGTCAGATAGGAGAACCGGTTGGTCAAATTTTAGGGTGCAACAACGGGTTATAACAAAATAGTCTAATATACACATTTGTATCTGGAATATTTACACGACATCCAACTCATCTGATCTGTACTTGGGATGATTACACGACATCCAACTCATTTGAAGTTTAAGGTGTCATCGCAGCGAAATCATTAATAAAGCAACTACCAACAATATTGCAACTCACAATATCTAGTCTCATAAACGTTAACTTCATAACATAAGTAAAAAGGGTTCATAACCATCAACTTAAATCAACTTAGAAATCCTCTACAACATAAATAGTCTCAAACTCAAACATAAACGACATAAGAGTCAATTAAAGTGTTTATTCCTCAACCCGATGTTACATGATCAGAGCAAGGCACCACTAGCCAAAGCGATAAACTAAAGAAGTAACTCCAAAAATTATCTTCTACTTATTACTTCAGCAATGCTACTCGTGAGTATCTGCATAATGCCCATATAAAGGCAACATTTAAATTAAAGGGATGAGAAATAAATTCAAATAATTAATGATGCATAAACAATCAGAGTAGATTAAATACAATACACTTCAAACATAATCCACTATACAACATAACACATGTAATCAAGTTGCACCCACTTTACAACCATACACAATCAAAATGCAATGTGACTTTCAACAATATTATAGACTCATATACATGCGGTACTGATCTCAACAATGGTTCAAATTACGAATCAGGTTCCAATCAACTACAAATCCATGAGCCCTAGACTGAGCTCCAAGCCTCAACACCAAGCTTGGGACAATTATCGGTCACCAACATCGAAACCTGTAATCGCCTCTTTCACAACAACAACTCATGATGCATGGTGAATTTGTATTCTTCCCTTAAGCCCTAACACTCCTCTTCAAGCTTTCTCTCCAAAACCTTTTCCTATTTCACGTACTGTTAGAATGAGGGTTATGTCTCCCTAATTTCATGTTTTTATAAAATAATTAATTATTTATCTTCTAATTACATCCTTACTCCAACAAACTAAATCTCTTACTCCTTACTCCCATGTATTTCTATTAATTCACACTTTCACTCTATTCTTTCTAATTATCTCTACTCAACCAACTAAATAATTCACATAAAATAATTATTTTTAATTAATTTTACACTAATTAAATAAAATAATTGATAATTCTAAATCGGAGTTTACTTATTATATAAATAAAATCGAAAGTCAATTTATTTAAAAAATTAAGAGACTTCGTGGTGATAAAAAAATCAAATATAATTTTAGTTTATTTAATATATTTTATTAACAACACAAAATTGTACATGAAATAACACATCACATTTTTCTGAAATAAATGGTAAAGTAAAAATAAAGAATAAAATTCTTACCAAACTAATAATTACTATTATGTTGAATTCTCAATATTAAAAAAAAAAAAGAAAAAAAAAGCCACATGTAAGTTCAGACATATCCATCATCACAAAGTAAGAAATAGACTTACTCAAAAGTTTGATAATTCCAGCCTCTTGCAATATTTTTCTCGACCTTTCCACTATATCCTTCATTCAAGAAACACTTAGATTTCAAGTCATTTCCATCTTATAACTCTATCTTAAATAAATAAATAAGTCGTCTATTAGTTTATATAAATCATATCTAAACATTGTTACAACCTTTTCTAGAGAGAGAAAGAAAGTTTTTCATTGATACTTTTCTACTATTCCTTTCTATATTTAATGTTTATGACTTTTCTCACTACTTCATTTTTCTCTCTTTTTATATATATAAAAATATAATTTTTAACTTAAAAATTTTCTCCAAATCATTAGGTGATCTGACCATGCATATCGTTTGAGAAAAATAATTGTTTTAGACTTCTACAGTTTTGATCTGACCTGATCAGAAGGGGATCACGGGCTGGCCACACGTTGTTGGACTGTTACCTGTTCACCGGTGATGAGGAGGAGGAGGGGGGTGTACCTGCAAGACACTCCGATGCCAAAATAAGGAATTAGGCAGAGTGAAGGCGAAGTACAGAAAAGGGGTAAGAAGTGAATACCTGACCCTCTTGAGGAAGAGGGTATTTATAGAGAGACCCCAGCGCTGGGCCAACGGTCACTTGTGTTGGGCTGGATGGCCAGGCCCAACTCAGGTGACTGCTAGGGCTTACGTGACATAGTGAAGACCAGGACGTGGTCTTCGCCCTAGTCCAACTGTCTCGTGGTCTCCGGAAAGTGGGTTTGACCTGCTCTTTCGGAGGTCGGCAGTTGGTTGGTGACGTGTCCCCGCAGAGGGGAGCACGTGGAGACCGCACACAAGGCACGTTGTTCTCCCCGCGGAGGGGAGCTCGTAGGACTCCCTGAGAACACGAGGTTCTCCCTGCGGAGGGGAGCTCGTGGGATTCCCTGGTGGTGTGTGGCTCTCCCCGGGGGGGAAGGCACACGAGAGCGGAGAGGACGAATCGCCATGCCCGTTGGCAAGGGGATTCTGCCCGTGGAAGTTGTTCGGCCCGGCTAAGGGGAGCGCCGAGGACGCTTCGAGGCACGTCGTCCCGCTTGGCAGAGAGCGTATCCTGCCCGTCCGGTGGGGGGGTGTGCGCCCGGTCAAGCTATTCCACTTATTGGGCCTTGTGCGTTATTGGGCTGGACCGCGAGGCTGGGCCCAGACCAGAACAGGAGCCCCCTAATTCAAATCTCTGTGGCGAAAGAGCGAGGACTTAAGGTCGTTGCTTCGGGAAAAGAGGCAGCGAGGCGGGTGGCTCGTCGGTCTTGTGTCCGGCGGGACGCGTGCACGCGCGAAGGTCTTCCTGTCGTTGGGAGAGCGGGGCAAAGGTATATGAAGGGACGCGACCGTCAGGTTACCGCCACGTGTCACGCTCTGAGTGGGTAGTAGGGCGGCTACCCTAGGACACTCAAAGGTCTAATGTCACTTCGAGTTCTGTGCCGGGTTATAAATATGGGGGTCCCCGCGCATTTTTTACTTTTCACCTTGCTTTCTTACCTGCGAAGTTCTGTGACTCCTCCCCGTCCGCCGTTGCTGTGAATCGCCGTCGTGCCGTTAGTTTTGCAACCCGTTCGCCGCCGTCACAAAGTGAGTTTCCTTCTTCTCTTCTTTTATTTCCGCCGTTTGATTTGGGTCCGTGGTCGGGGCGCGATGAATGCCCCGAGGAGAGGCGCGAGTATCCGCCGTGTCTGGTGGTTTCTTTTAGGTTTGTTTGGATGAATTCCCCGGGTAGGTTCGGTTGTTCCGGTGAATGCCCCAGGGACGGGTGCTTTCTACGATCAATGCCCTGGGGACACATTCCTTTTCCGATGAGTACCCTGGGGAGGGGCGATAGGTTAGCTTTTGAATGCCCCGTGGAGACGCGGCGGGGAGCGTCCCTCGGGGGCCGCCCGCGTGCCCGTCTTTCGCTCGTTCGTCTGTCGTCGTCGCACTTTCACTTGACCTGCGGTGGAAGGGTGGATTTGATCCTGGCTATCGAATTCACCATTGTCCTCTGCTTTTCAGGTGTACATGTCGGCCTTGATACCGGGGACGATGGTTGAAGACAGTGATCCCGAGGTCCCAGATTTTGATGAGCGGGTCCTCCCCGTCGAGGAGTGGGTGGCCGAGGAGCCGCTGTCCACCCCTTCTTGCTTCGCGCTCGATGTGTCCGGCGCTTACGCTACCGTGGAGGATCGGGTGGAGGGGGAGCCGCAACACTGGCAGGTGTATCGTCTGAAGGAGCATCACCGTATCTGCTCGAGCTATGGGCGGCAGATATTTCCCATGCACGAATTCTACTTTAAGGAGGCTCGGCTCAGATTTCCGTTCTCCGCCTTCCACTTGGTTCTTTTTGACTGGTTACGTTTGGCTCTATTCCAGCTGCACCCCAACGCCCTGGCCTTTATCCGCGCGTTCGAGGTGGTGTGCGACTTTCTTGATGTGGAGGCCACGGTGCCCTTGTTTTTTCGCATCTTCCACCTGCAACGTCAATCGGTGAATGGCCGTCAGGGATGGGTCTCGTTTAAGCAGTCGACCAAGCTCTTTAAGACGTACAACGACTCTGTCCGAGACTTCAAGGGTCGGTTCTTCCTCGTGAGGCCGATCACCCGGGAAGGTTCGGACACTCTTTTTACTGAGGGGGAGCGAATAGTAGACGACCAGCGGTTCCTCACGTGGCTCCCCAAGGTGCATTTACTGTGGACCTCGGAGCATTTCAACCGCGGTACTGACTGGTATATAATGCGGGCTGGGACTCTCGACGAGAGAGACATGGCCGCTTATATGAAAATAATGGCGTTTATGCGGGATCTTCCTCCGTCGAAATTGGTGACGCCAGACGGTCGGTATATCCTCGACGCGCGGGGGAACATGCAAATGAAGAAAAGGCTGATTAACACGAGGACCCTGCTCGGCTGCGCCTCGGGGGCGGACGCTCTGGAGTACCTAGGTAGGTATGTTTTGTCTTTCTCGTGATCGTATGTTTTGTACGTTGCTGACTCTTTTTGTTTTTTGCAGCGAACCTGTCTTCCGTCGAAGAGAGGGTGAAGAAGCTGCGTGCCTCGACGGCTGCCGCGGTCCCGAAGACGCGGGTGGGCCAACTGGTCGGGCAGGAGGCCGTGGTCTCGGGCGGCCAAAGTTCGTCTTCTTCTCCCCATGAGAGTCAGTCTCCTACATCTCAGGGAGCTGCGAAGAGGCCAAGGTCCAAGAAGCCCAGTGGCCTGATCGATCTGACGACCGGTTCATCCGAGGAGGGCTACATCGTCCCGCCGTGCCATCAACATCCGGGTTATTTTCACGGGGCCCGGTCTCCTACTGTCTCTGCTGGCGAAGTGAAGGCTGTCCGTGATGCCAATCGAGAGTCTCGCCGATGTATCTTGGCGGAGGATTTGGCCGCGATGATGCGGACTTTTACCATGGCTCTGGTCCTGAACGAGGAGGGTTGCTCTGCTGCTGAACTGGCCAAATTGCAGGGGGACCTCACCTTCATGCAGTCGCGCCTGGACAAACTCACTGAGGAGCTGGAGAAGAGTCGGAAAGATGCTGTCGACCAGCGCAAGCGGGCGGAAGGTGCTGAGGGGAAGGTGACGTCGGTAGAGGAGAAGCTGGGGGCATCGGCGGCCGAGGTGTAGGCGTTGACAGTTCGCCTGGAAGTTCTGGATAGCGCTCTCCGTCCGGCTGAGGACGAGACTGAGGAAGATCGGCGGATGATTACGCGTGCTGATTTGGTCGCCCAGATTCGTGTGCTGGAGAGCGATTGCCTGGACGCTGTCGATGTCGGGTTCAAGAGTGTCGTTGCGCAGATCCAAATTGTCAACCCCGGCGCTGCACTGGTCGTGGATGGGATTGGGTCGTATCATGAGATCGTCGACGGGAAGGTGGTCGACCCCGAGCTTGTCGTCCCTGATGTTGACCCCGTGGGGGCTGAGCAGGAGGGCGAGGATGTATAGGTTTCCCGGGCCTGCGTGCTCGTAGTTTCCTGGCCTGCGCGCTGATGTTTCGTAACTTCTTGTTTTCTTTATTGGGCCTGCATGCCCTTGTTCATGTAATGTTGACTACTGGGCTGGTGCCCGCTTTTGCTTAATATATTTTTGAGAATTTTCTAAGTGTGCGCTCGGTTTTTGCATGATTTTTCTGTACATATTTGTATGCTTGAATTATATA
Source organism: Lathyrus sativus (assembly GCA_963859935.3). Lineage (NCBI taxonomy): Eukaryota > Viridiplantae > Streptophyta > Magnoliopsida > Fabales > Fabaceae > Lathyrus > Lathyrus sativus. The sequence goes on along the minus strand of OZ012735.1, from coordinate 792,019,650 downwards.
TGTTTGATATGCACGTGTGGTATGCCTTCGGGTCTGTTCGGGGAGGTAGCTCGACAAAACTTGTTGCCGGCGGTGAAGGGAACTGGTCGGTTTGGCCAGCGTTGTTGCCTGACCGGTTCGGGGGTAGTTCTCCCCGTGGCGTGGGTGTCCCATCGCGAGCTGGGCGTCCTGCCGGTTTTGGTACGACAGTGGGGAATCTCGGTCGAGTTGTTCCCGACCGAGCAAGTCCTTCTTCCCGCGCACACAGGAGGCAGGGCTTGCTTTTCTCTGGTCGTTAGTAGACGCGAGGAAGTGCGGTGGTACCATGTCGCCTCCCCAGTGGTCGCGACGATGGGTCGTCGCGGGCAGTGTTTAACTGTAGTACCGCTTAAGTTTCGCGGCGTTCCATGGTCGAGCTAGTTGTTCCCCGTGCAGGTTTTCGAGTTAATAGGCCCCGTGCTCCGTCTTGTCGCGGACACGGTAGGGGCCTTCCCAATTCGCAGCCAGTTTGCCCTCGTGTGAGTCTTTCTGGTTTCTGCGCAGAACTAAGTCGCCGATTTGGAAATCGCGTTTGAGGACTTTGTTGTTGTGGCGAAGTGCTACTTGTTGTTTCAGCCGAGCTTCCCGGAGGGCTGCTCCTGAGCGAATCTCCTCGACGAGGTCGAGCTCTTCACGTAAGGCGCCGTCGGTGTCGAGAGGAGCTTCAGTTCGTCTGGATGGATCGCGCATCTCAACCGATATCACGACTTCGGTTCCGTACGTGAGGCGGAATAGGGTTTCCCCCGTGGTTGAGTGGGGAGTAGTGCGGTATGCCCAGAGGACGTTGTGGAGCTCCTCGATCCATGCTCGCTTTGCGTCACCGAGTCGACGTTTGAGTCCCCTGAGGATGACCCTGTTCGTGGATTCTGCCTAGCCGTTTGTCTGAGGGTGCTCGACCGAGGCGAAGTGGTGCGTGGTTCCGAGCTTGGTGACAAAGTCGCGAAAGTTTTTGTCCGTGAACTGCGTGCCGTTGTAGGTGACAATGGCGAGCGGGACCCCGAATCTTGCGAGGATGTTTCGTTTATAGAATCGGAGTATGTTGCGGGCCGTGATTTTGGCCAGGGCTTCGGCTTCGATCCATTTGGTGAAGTAGTCGACGCCCACGATGAGGTACTTGTTCTAATAGGACCCCAGAGTGAAGGGCCCGAGAATGTCCAACCCCCACCAGGCGAATGGCCACGGGGAGGAGAGGATTTGAGTTTGGTCGGTGGGGAGAGGTGCATGTCCCCGTGTCTTTGGCATTTGTCACATCGTTTGACGTGTTCCTTCACGTCCGTTTGAGTCCGTTCAGAAGGGGATCACGGGCTGGCCACACGCTGTTGGACTGCTACCTGTTCACCGGTGATGAGGAGGAGGAGGGGGGTGTACCTGCAAGACACTCCGATGCCAAAATAAGGAATTGGGCAGAGTGAAGGCGAAGTACAGAAAAGGGGTAATAAGTGAATACCTGACCCTCTTGAGGAAGAGGGTATTTATAGAGAGACCCCAGCGCTGGGCCAACGGTCACTTGTGTTGGACTGGATGGCCAGACCCAACTCAGGTGACTGATAGGGCTTACGTGGCGTAGTGAAGACCAGGACGTGGTCTTCGCCCTAGTCCAACTGTGCCGTGGTCTCCGGAAAGTGAGTTTGACCTGCTCTTTCGGAGGTGGGCAATTGGTTGGTGACGTGTCCCTGCGGAGGGGAGCACGTGGAGACCGCGCACAAGGCACGTTGTTCTCCCCGCGGAGGGGAGCTCGTGGGACTCCCTGAGAACACGAGGTTCTCCCCCGCGGAGGGGAGCTCGTGGGATTCCCGGGCGGTGTGTGGCTCTCCCGGGGGGGGGGGGGGGGAGGCACACGAGAGCGGATAGGACGAATCGCCATGCCCGTTGGCAAGGGGATTATGCCCGTGGAAGTTGTTCGGTCCGGCTAAGGGGAGCGGCGAGGACGCTTCGAGGCGCGTTGTCCCGCTTGGCAAAGAGCGTATCCTGCCCGTCCGGTGGGGGGTGTGCGCCCGGTCAAGCTATTCCACTTATTGGGTCTTGTGCGTTATTGGGCTGAACCGCGAGGCTGGGCCCAGACCAGAACAAGTTTTATCTTAGTTTTAATTTTTTTAATAAAATAATGAATGATATTAAAAATAAAATTATATGATTTAAAGAAGTAAAAAGATCATGGTTTTGCTTTTAGGAAGGAGAAAAATACAATGTAATAAAATGTGTCTCTCCAATAAAATAAAACAAAAAATATATAAGAAGTGTATTTAAGCAAAAAAGAGGAAAATATGAAAATTAACTAACACGCAATGAAAAATATATATTTTATTAGTTTGGTGTTTCGTTCAAATTGAGTTCATGCTAATACAGTGGTTTTGAATAATCATATTTTATTATATTATTATTTTGAAGAATTTCGATAATTAATATGTGTGGTAGGTGTGAGATACTACTAAAATAATAATGAATAGAAGTTAGTATCTTTTTTAAATAAAAAAATTCGATTAGTTTATTTAAGATTCACTTTTTTAATCGTATAAGTCATAGACTATGTCAATATTACTATTTATAAGAACAAGGAATAAATTTTACAACTTATTTAAATTAAGTAAAATTGCATAAATTATTCAGTTTAATGGTGGATGTTGAGTGCTGAGAATATATTTTTAATATCTTAAATTTAAATCCTATTGAGTGTTAATAATCTTTGTGTTTAGTCAATTCATATAGAGTTTTGTTCTGTCTTTAAATAGGATATTCGTTAGTGAATAGTAATTTTTTTTATTTTAAATTAATCGATCGTAAGGTCGAATACCAAAGTGTAAACAAAAATATATGCTTTATTTTAATAAAACAAAAATAAATACACAAAACTAAACCAAATCGATGCTAAAACTAAAAAAAATTTAATTACAAGTTACAGTTTCAAGCTCCAATTCCAGGAGATGGGCATCCACAAGAATTAATTATGGAAAAAAAACCTACAAAATAGCTACATATATAAGCGAGTATTGTTCTAGATTGGGCCAGAGGCTGGCCCACCGTCGGGCACGGCCCAACTCAACTCCTCATCAGGGAGTGTCCAGTAAGGCCCGATCCCTCAACCCACACGGGGAGCGCTCATGCGTCTTTCCCACGGTCTCCACGTGCTCCCCCTGCGGGAACACGTCATCATTCAACTACCCACGTCCGAAAGAACATGTCACCCTCCTTTCGAAGATCACGGGGCAGTTGACCTACAACGAAGACCATTTGTTGGTCTTCCCTATGCCACGTAGATCCTGACAGTTATCCGTATTGAGCTTGAAGATCCAATCCAATACAGATAATTGTTGGCTCAGCGCTTGTGGCACATTATAAATACCTTATTTCACAAGAGGATCAGATATTCTAAGCTCACTTGCTTCTGTACTTACTCACTCTCTCCCTTTTCTCACTTTGGCATCAGAGTGTCTTGCAAGTACACCCCATTCTCTTCTCCATCACTAGCGAATTAGGAGCTCACGATGCGTTGCTGGATCCTGATCTCTTTATGGTCCGGGAAGATCAGTGGCGCCGATTATGGAGATCTCTTGCTTCCCCGTTCTTTCTTCCTCGAAAACTAAAAAACCAAAGCATATCTCAACTTCCATCGATCATGGCAAGCCCACGCGTTGACAATAACCTCCATGAAACTTCTTTCACCACCTTCACCAATGGCAATAACCATGATCCCGACATGGTTGTCCCCGTCGAGGAGGGTGACACCAAGGACGGGCGCACCGCCTCTTCCTCCTCCAACGATGTGGCCGAAAACCCTGCCCAACGATTCGACAGTCCAACTATTTTCTAACCCATTCTTGTGCCATCCAACGCCGACCCAACCATGGTGGCCTTGTTTGCGGCGATCAACCAGACGAACCTAATGATGTTCCAACAGAACAAACGGATCGGGATGCTGGAAAAGGAACAATAATCATGCTTTCCCCTGCGGAGACATAGGCGCCCAATTTCTCGCAGCCCGTCCCCTAAGCGACGAGAAACACGTCCTCCTTCTCCCCCGCAGAGACAACAACGGGACGAATCTCGAAGCCCATCGCCGCGACAACATGGATGTCGCCCACGACTGGAAAGGCCTCAGCCCGTAGCAACCCAGAAGCGTAACAGCACCCTCCCCAAAAGGAGCGATGCTCCCTGGCTCCCAAGAGAGGCAAAACTGATGGGCAGACGGGGAAACCGAAAAGTCAACTGAGGAGCCCTCACACCGCAAAAAGAGCCCTCAGTATGACCTTTCCCCATCGCAATCGCCCATCACAAGCGACAAAGATGACCCCCGCACTCTGTTGTCCAGAGCCATCATGGAGACTCGCCTCCCCGTCGGGATGGAGAAACCACCGAGTCTGGCGACCTACGATGGCACGACCAACCTGGACGACCATATTGAGAGCATCAACGCAATGCTCGACTACCGCAATGTCTAGTGAGCCATAAAATGCAGACTCTTCCTGACGACCCTGTGGAAGGTCGTGATGGTGTGATACAAGAGCCTCGACCCTGAATCCATTACCTCATGGAAAGAGTTGAAGAGACAGTTCTCCAAGCACTTCACTGCCTCTCGGTGACATCCAAAGACAGGGGCATCCCTGAAGGCTATCATTCAAGGGAAGAACTAATCTCTCCGAGACTATATAGAGAGATTCAATTGAGAGGTTATCCAGGTATCCACGATAGACGGTATGAAGAGATACCTGGTCGAGCAAGGGTTGCGACCCTGCAACGATTTCGCAAAGGCAGTTGGTATCAAAAGGCCCAACACGCTGGACGAACTTTTCTATAAGTCCCAGGCATACATCCAATATGAGGAGAAGGAGACAACCAACAGCACCTGCGACTCGCGGGAACACCGGGGACCAGCAGATCGTTTCACCAGATACACGCTAGTCACTGCTCTTCGTGAGTGCATCTTGGCCAAGTGCATCAACTCGGAATTACAAAGAGGTGGGGTCCACTTTATGAAGCCAACCCCCCAAACCCAACGTCAACAAGTCAAAGTACTGTCGGATCCATATGAGTCACAAACATATCACAGAAGATTTCATCTATCTCAAGAATGCCATCGAAATCCTGATCAAGGAAGGACACCTAAAGCAATACACTCAAAGGAACGAGGCTCCTCGACATGAAACTCGTGAGGAAAAGAAGTTCGAGGAGGCAGCGACACTGGGTTGCAGGTCGTTATGTGCATCTCTCAGCCAGAAGACTTCAACCTCCCCCTCGAGGCCAACACACCTCTGTCCGCACGACGCCCATGGGAGAGTTTCCCCACCGCGATGGTCATATCCGGCGTAGGGTTCAATAAACTCTCAGTGGGGTTAGTCAAGAGGATGTTTGATGAGCTAATCGATAAAAGCTCGAAGCAGAACGCCACCCTCGACAGGTTTAAGGGAAACTCAAACTCGATCACCTTCTACCTTGAGGAGCTACCGGGCAACGCCCTCAATTCCAGCATCCTTCTGCTGATCAGAGCCCAGATGACGAACTTCGACGTCCACCACATCCTTGTCGATCAAGGGAGTTCGGTCGACATAATGTATGCTCACCTGTTCACCACTCTCCAGCTCGACAAGAGCCATCTGACTCTGTATGTCGGCTCTGACTTGCAAGGTTTCAATGGCACCACTACGAGGCCATGGGGATAAATTGAGCTGCTCGTCACTTTTGGGTCCGAGGAGACTTCCAAACAAGTTAAGGTCCGTTTCTTGGTGATATAGTTCCCTTCTCTATACCAGTGCATTCTGGGAAGGCCAACCCTGGCCGAACTGACCGCGGTACCATCCACAGTCCACCTGAAGATGAATTACTATACAGCCAAGGGTCGCATCGTCATCCTCCACGGGGACATTGAAGCTTCCAGAAGATGTTTTGAGGTGGCCACCAAGGAACTATACTCAATCAACATCACGCCCAAGAATGCCAGCAAGCCGGCCACGCCGAGGAGCAGAAGCCATGCTCCTCCACAAGAGAAAGGTTCCTCAGTGCTTAAGTTCCCACCAGAGTCAAACATGGGAAGTCTCCTCGACTAGAGACTTCCTCGTGGTACTCACGCGTCAACAAGGAGAAAGTTTCCCCGACGTCGAACCCATCGAGGACGCTAAAGCCTCTTGAGGTTCCTAAGACTCTCATCGTGAACTTCATGCATTTTCGTAGAATCTTCATGAAGTCCCCAGAATCTTCATCAAAAACTTCATGATTCCGCCGGAAACTTCATGAGGTCGTCGGGGACTTCATGCGGTCGCCGGGAACTTCATGAGCCTTTCCAGAATTCGCCAGAAACTCCATGAACGTCCCAGAAAATTCATCGGAGACTCAAGAAATCCCCCGGAAAATGCATAACACGCCGAAAAAAGCATAAATCCAGAAGAAGGACAAAAGACTTACTTGTGCAAAGAATCAGGAGTAGGACGGCGGAGCAAAGAGATGACGGTGGCGCCGGCGGCGAACGAGCATTACGAGAGCAGAGAATCTTGAGACAGAAATTTTTGAGCTAGGATGGAGAGAGCATGAAAATGAATCGGTCCTCCCATATATTTATAAGCTCTAGCGTGGGAAGCGAGGTGTCTCGTAGGCACTCAAGCACCCCTACTTGTAGCCGTCATAGGCAGTTATTGCTTCTCACACATGGCACAAGGAGATGTCACACGTGTCCTTTCAAGACCATGTGCACTATGCAAGGGAATAATGTGTCCGCCCTTTCACTTACAACACACCATCTAATTTTTCGAGTGCAATGCTCGACCCTCGCTGTCGGGAACACGTCCTTAGAAGAAGTTGGAAAGGAAGCAACGATCACATGTGGCGACCAGGCCTTTACGCGAGCAGATCGGACTTGTCGTCCGACCCGCTGTCGCGCGCAACTAAGGACGCCTAGGATCTGGCCACACACGTCACCTCGCGAGCTCAACACCCCAAGCACGTGCAACGCCTCTCTGGACAAGTCCCTACGATCCTCCTCGACACCAGGATTGACTTAAGTCATTACTCATCCACTTCAGAGCAACGACTCGGAGGGCCCCAGTTCTAGACTAGGCCAGAGGCTGGCCCACCCTCGGGTACGACCCAACCCAAATCCTCGACGGGGAGGGCTCAGTAAGATCGAATCCCTCAACCCACAAGGGAGCTCTCACGTATCTTCTCCATGGTCTCCACATGCTCCCCACATGGGGATACATCATCAGGAAACTATCTACGTCCGAAAGAACAGATCACCCATCTTCCGAAGATCACAGGGCAGTTGACCCAGAACAAAGACCACGTGCTGGTCTTTCCTATGCCATGTAGATCCTAGCAGTTATCCATATTGAGTCTGAAGATCCAACCCAATATAAATAACTGTTGGCCCAACGTTGGGGGCACATTATAAATACCCTCTTTCACAAGAAGGTCAGATATTGTAAACTCACTTGCTTCTGTACTTGCTCACTTTCTCCCTTTCTTACTTTGACATCGGAGTGTCTTGCAGGTACACCCCCTCTTCTTCTCCACCGCCAGCGAACTAGGAGCTCACGACGCGTTGCTGGCTGCTGATCTCTGTCTGGTCCAATAAAATCAAGCATGAATGCTCATACAAGTACCTTAATATCCATCCCGCCTCATAAATTATGAATGACATGATAAATTATAATTTATCATTTACTTTTATTAGAAATGCGGGTAAATGAAAATGGATATGAGTACTTAGGTACTTATAAAGTACGGGTATGTGTATAAATTTGGATGCCCACACGGATATAACTTCGAATACGAGAAATATTTTAAACTACAAATATAGATAGAAATACTATAGTACCCTACTCAAACTCTAACAACTATAATCTATATCCAAAGTTAAAACTGTCAAAAGTAAATAAATCTCAAAGTAAACCATTCAAAACCTACTAATAGAAAAGTAAAACAATATGCAAAATATATATAAAATATGTTTAAGATGAAACTCAAAGTCAGTCTTTTTTTATCATATATAAGGGAAATCCAAAATATCAATTTTTTAAATAAAAAGAGTTTGGTTTAAAATTTTTAGAATATATTAAATTGTAATTTAAATCATCTCCTTCATTTTTCTCTCTTAATTTTAGTCTCTCTTTTGGCATTTCACTCAGCGCCAACATGAGGCTGAAATCCACTTGATTATCAATTGTTGAAAATTTTTGAAATGATTTATTTGATTGAAAAATGAGACAGTTATCCATTATAAGAATAATCACACTAATTAAAATATATTTTCTTTTAATATTCTTCGTATTTTTTCTTTTCATTTTATAGGAATCCTTAATTCGTGATAAAGAAGATAACAAAGATCCAAAGACAATGCTGACAATAATATGAAGAAAATTAGTTATTTGTCCTTAAGGACTCTAGCAACTATAAAATTAGGATTATTGTGCAACCTCCAAACTTGTTTATGAAACATTGCTTCATTGAATTTTCTTTATCATTTCCTCCTTATCCCCACCATAAATTAGAGTCATGATATTCATCTTGTAACAAAGACTTGAAGGAATTAGGAAAGTGTTATGTACTTTTATATTTGTAAAAGGATCCGCCTTGAGCAATGATTTTAGGACGTCTTAGAAAAGGTGACGAAAATATGTCGCCTCAGGGAAGGTATCGCCTCGCCTCTGGGTTTTTCTATCGCCTATAGGAAATATGGGATTAGACTTTTTCTTGGGCAGAGAGAAGTCAGAGTCATCAAATAACCCACGCCCATCTTGAAAATAGGGATTCAACAATCCACCATTGACTGGGTGGGCAGTAACCCTTTCCAAGAGAACCCTAAGCCTAAGGGCCTCTATAAATACCACTTCATAGAGGGAGAAAAAAATAAGATCATAAACCTTCTATATCACACCCCATATACGCTTACACCTAAACACACCACTTAATAACAAAGCCTTTCACCTAACATGAGCAGGGTGTCTAAACATCCATAAAAAACCACCATACAGGACTTCTTGCCACCGTAGGCAAGCCATGACCACCATACAACATAACCAATAACACGAGCACATATACTTTTTGACCAGTACAAGCTCATATATAATTAGGAGATAGCTTGAGCCATATATTTGACGAGAGTGGCTCTACCAACATAAGAAAGGCTATTAGCTTTCCAACCTTTGAGTTTCTTCCTAATTCTCTCCAAGTGGAAATTAAAGCTTTGGTTTTTAGACTTGCCACTTAGAGTAGAAAGACCTAGGTAGGTTTGGACTTTAGTAGTAAGGAATGTTTAAGTGTTTAGTAAAGATGTCTTGCTCAATCTGATGAGTGTTGCAACTGAACAACATCTCATATTTTTAGAAATTAATTTTCTACCAAGAAGCTTCCTAGTATCTATTGATAATGGATAAGACACAAGTAGCTTCTCTTTCTTGTGCCTTGCAAAAAATGGGGCTATCATTTGAAAAAAAAGAAGAGATGAGTAATGTTAGGAGCCTCTTTATCTATAGTTATATCTTTGAATTGATTAAACTTTGAGATTTTCTAATAAGTTTAGAAAAGACATCAGTACAAATTATAAAGAGATAGGGGAAATATGATCTCCGTATCTGATTCCACTTGTGGGAGTAAGGCTTTCTGTAGGATAACCATTGATAAAAATGGAAAACGATAATGATGTTATGCAATTCATAATAGTTTGTTATGCCACTAGGAAAACATAAGTTGAGGAGAGTGTTGTTGATGAACTTTCATTCAAGTTTATCATACGTTTTTTCCATGTCTATTTTGATTCCCACATAGCCTTTTTTTCTTGGTAGTTCTGTTGAGGTAATTAAAATTTTTAGAGGCTACCATAGTGTTGTCACTAATGAGTATTTTTTGGACAAAAACACTTTGATTCTCACTGAAAATACTATTAAGAATAAGTTTAATTATGTTAGCAATAGTTTCAATAATGAACTTTATGATGACATTCAATGCCGTCTTTGAGGACGTGCAAGGCAGACTACCACATAGGGTCCATAAATATTTACAATTAAAATGATGGCTAAATAGAGCCTCAAAAAGTATTGTCATGGTTAAATTGTAGTTTAATATAACCTCTATTTAGTTTATCCTGGTTTATTTGTGGCTAACCTAAATAGTTAAACCCAAAAGATGTCTCAAACGAGTTCACATATTTCCGCCCCGTCTCATTTCCGCATCAAAATTATTTTTTTAAAAAAATTGGAATAATCAATTGTCTCAAACCAGTCATTTGTCATGAACTCTAACAAACATTAGAAATAATAAATTAAAACAATTGTGAAAATTCTGTAAGAACAGAGTATGCCTAAGAGGGGGGGGGGTGAATTAGGACTTTTGAAATTTTTCCGGTTTTTATATGGTTCTTGGAAATATACTGGATGGTGTTCTTGGTTATGGAAAGCAGTAAATCAACAGAGAGAAAGAAAGACACAGGATTTATAGTGGTTCCCCTCACAATCCGAGAGTACTCCACTCCCCTTTCAACATGAAAGAGAATTTTCACTATTGTTTAAAACAGTACAACCTATCACACCATCAACCGGTGAGGCCTACTATCAAACAATAAAAACTCACAAGTGTACAAGAACAATCCTCTTGTAAACACTCACCCTTGTGTCCAACAATCCTGGATCACAAGTCAAATACAAAATAATTGTAATGAATTTGGTTTGAGTATAACTGTCAAAGTGATCTTTTTCAATGAATCAAAATTCACTCTTTGTAATTTTTCAATACAAGTGTTCAATGAATGTGAAATTTTCAATGCAAGTATGAACACTTTTGAAAAATGAATTTGATTCTAAGACAATTCTAAAAATGAGTATTGGTTTTTTGTTGGTGTGTTTTTCAAACTGAAAAACTCAGAATTTATATCAGTAAAATAACTTTTCACAAAAGGTATGATTTTAAAAGATTCAAACCATGAAAAGGTATGTTTTTAAAATAATTTTTGAACTTGAAACAAAGCAATTTTTCACTGCACGTTCAGTGTTAATCGGTTAACCCATATGGTTAATCGGTTAACACTGGTACGTTAGCCCAGAAAATTCAAAATTCAAATTGGTTAACCGGTTAACCCATATGGTTAATCGGTTAACACTGCTAATTTTCAGAAAAATGCTTTTTAAAATTAATGTTATACCATTTTTAAAGTTTCAAAAACATGCTTATGTATTATGCACAAAAGATTGATGTTTTTGAACACTTGTATATCAAATTAAAAAGGTGGATTTGATATACCAGTAATGCAGGCAAGTCTGGAAGAATCAGTTCCATATGTAGCTTGACTTGATAGCTTGATAACTTTATCTTGATGACTTTGAACGGCTTGTCTTTTTGCAATCAAGAGATGACCTTGAGTAGTATTGACATCATCAAAACTTGAGACTGAAGCATGCTTCTACATTCTCCCCCTTTTTGATGATGGCAATCAAAAAATGTTGTGCGATATCTCTTAGTTCTTGATCTGGTTCTCCCCCTATGTCTAGCAACTCCCCCTATCTTATCAGAGGAAAAAAAATCTGCACACAGAGAGAAATTAACAGAACCAAGCTCTTCTCCCCCTTTGACATCAGCAAAAAGGAAGAGCTTTCAAAGAAATCACAAGATAGCAACATATATAGTAATAAGCACATGCAAAGCCAAGTAAACACAAAGCACAAATAGTAGAACATATAAAATGCAGCAAATAGAAATTGTACTTGTTACAATAAAACATAGTTCAAATGAAAGCATAAAAACTTATAACTAGAAAGCAAAGCAATAAAAACAACAACAGCAGCATATCCTCTAAATATCCTCATCCGCCATATCCTCCTCCTCTTCTTCTTCTTCATTTTCTTCATCAGATACAACAGGGCTGTCAGGGTTGGTATGGTGAGAAGAAAGGACAAGGTTCCGGAGGGAAGCAATGGCCCGGGAGGTTTCTCTATGCTGAGTCATGATAGTTTGGTAAAGGAACTCGTTGGTGATGCCTCCTGCAGGTACGGGAAAGGCCTGGTTAGCATTGGCTCCTTCTTCTGAGTACTTGTAAGTACCGTCATTATCCTTAAAAATTCCAGTATTCTTGACAATTGTAATCTCGTTGATCTCATTGGTGGTTGATTTCATCTTGATGGTTGGTTCACGGTTAAGATCCAAGGTAGTCAATTCCAAAATTCTTGATATCAGTCGTGCATAAGGAAGACGGGTCGATAGAGATAGTTGTTGTTGAAGGTGATACATGATGGTCAGAATCCAATTGACACGAATCTTGTTCTTGATGGCGAAAAGAAGTTTCATTTCCAGATCATTAATTTGTGCATGATTCGAATCCTTGGGAATCAGCACATAGCAGATTATGTAGTGAAGCATCCGATCAGAGACGGTAAGATTCTTTGCATAGCACAACAGACAAGCAGTACGTTGGTTGGCGATAATCATCTCCTTTGGAAATCTGCAGATCTGATAATAGAACTCCATCTTGTCGTAGTTGGACCACGGCCCTTCCACGTGGTTAACTCCCTTTCTCAGAAAGTACCCAGATGATGGTATGTTCAGCATTGCAGCAACATCAGACAGATTTTCTTCAACAACACAGTCTCTAACAATTGTTTTCATAATATGCTCATCATTTGCATTTAGAAACACAGACAGTTTATGCAAAAAGGATTTGACAAGATCCGGGTAGCAGTTTCCAGAATCAGACACAAATTTATCGATCCTCTGATATTTGAGCAAAGCAGGAAAATCAAAAGATGATGCAGGAAAAGCCTTAAGATTCACATACTTTACCGGAAGGATAGACCGAACTCGGACTTTGAAATCCATTTTGCGCTTCTTGGTTGTTTCCATAGGAATATCTTCATCAGATGCAGAGTGATGTTCTGGAAGTTTTCCCTTGCCGCGGTTTGATGCTGAAGCCATGGATGGAGGTTTGAGAGGTTGTGGGTTCTGAGGAAGTTAGGGTTTGAGAGGTTATGAGGAGTTTTTCCAACTTTTAAGAGTGGGAGAGAGAAGTTAGGATTTAAGAGGGAATATGGATTTTGGATATGGATGTGGATATTTAAAAGAATATGAACCACACAAAATATATAAAGAAAAATATAAAATTTTCAAAAATTTAATTAATTTTCGTTTCTGATTTTTTTTGAAAAATTAACAGTGTTAATCGGTTAACCATATAGGTTAATCGGTTAACACATTAAAAAATTTAATCAGAATTGAAAAATTAACAGTGTTAATCGGTTAACCCATATGGTTAATCGATTAACATGCTCGAATTTTTGAAAAATACATAAAAACAGAATGCATACACATGAAAACATATCACAATTAATGCATACATATAATAGAGACAAGGATCAGATGTCACCTTCATCAAGAATCCCAAGTTCTCTCCGAATTTTGTAGAAAGATTCTTTTGCCAAAGGCTTGGTGAAGATGTCGGCGAGTTGGTTGTGTGTGTCGACGAAAGTAACATCAACATCTCTGTTTAATACGTGATCTCGAAGGAAATGATGCCGGATATCAATGTGCTTTATTCTGGAATGCATCACCGGATTCTTTGTGATATTTATGGCACTAGTATTGTCACACCGTAGAGGAATGCATCCGAGGTCAACACCATAATCCAGAAGTTGTTGTTTCAGCCATAAAATCTGTGCACAGCAACTTCCTGCGGCGATGTATTCTGCTTCGGCGGTGCTGAGTGCTACACAAGCTTGCTTCTTGCAGGCCCATGATACTAGAGCATTTCCGAGAATATGACATGTACCACTTGTACTTTTTCTATCGGTTTTGCATCTTGCATAGTCAGCGTCAGAATAACCAACTAAAGAACAAATACTACCTTTAGGATACCATAATCCGACGTTGGTCGTTCCTTTGAGATACTTGATAATTCTCTTCACAGCAGTGAGATGCGATTCCTTCGGATTTGCTTGAAAGCGCGCACACAAACAAACACTAAACATAATGTCAGGACGGCTTGCCGTCAAATATAGTAATGAACCAATCATACCTCGATATTTAGTAATATCAACTGGAGTACCAGATTCATCTTGATCAACATACGTTCCGGATCCCATAGGAGTAGACATCATCTTGCAACTATCCATATCGAATTTCTTTATTAATTCCTTACAGTACTTGGATTGGTTGAGAAAGATTCCATCCTTGGTTTGCTTGATTTGTAGTCCAAGAAAATAATTTAACTTTCCCATCATGGACATCTCGAATTCTTCTCGCATCATGAGTGAGAATTCTTCGCACAGTTCTTTGTTTGTTGATCCAAATATGATGTCGTCGACGTAGACTTGTACTAACAAGGTGTTACCCTTGATCTTCTTTATAAACAGCGTCTTGTCAACCTTTCCTTTTGTAAATCCTTTCTCACATAAGAAGTTGCTAAGGCGATCATACCATGCTCGTGGTGCTTGTTTTAAACCGTAGAGAGCCTTCTTCAGTTTGAAAACATGTGAGGGATTTTTGAAGTCTTCAAAACCCGGAGGTTGTTTGACGTAGACTTCCTCATTAATGTATCCATTCAGGAAAGCGCTTTTGACATCCATCTGGAATAACTGAAAATTCATAGAACAAGCGTAAGCAAGTAGTAATCTAATTGCTTCTAACCTTGCTACCGGAGCGAATGTTTCTTCAAAATCAATTCCTTCCTCCTGGTTGTAGCCTTGTGCGACCAATCTTGCCTTGTTACGAACTATAATCCCGTTCTCGTCAAGTTTGTTCTTGAACACCCATCTGGTTCTTATAATATGCTTATTGTCCGGTCTTGGTACAAGGGTCCAAACTTGATTTCTTTCGAACTGATTAAGTTCTTCTTGCATTGCTATAATCCATTGGTCGTCGCCTAAAGCTTCATCGATCTTTGATGGTTCAATCTGAGATACAAACGCCATGTTGAGACACGCATCCTTTAAGTTAAGTCGAGTTGCCACGCCTTGACTAATATCACCAATAACTTTATCAATTGGGTGATCTCTGTGTGTTCTCCATTCTTTCGGAAGATCTTGATTTTCTTGAGTAACATCTTCTTGTAATATTGTTTGATCTTTTGAAACAATTTCTTCATGTTGTGAAGTATCTACAAAATCATCATCATCATCCAAAACAATATTATCCTCTTTCGAGGGGTTAGTCTCATCAAACGAAACATGAATGGACTCTTCAATGGTAAGAGTTCTTTTATTAAAAATTCTAAAAGCTTTACTATAAGAAGAGTAACCAAGAAATATACCTTCGTCGGACTTCTCATCAAACTTACCGAGATTGTCCTTATTGTTGTTGAGAACGAAGCATTTGCAGCCAAATATGTGGAAGAATGATATATTTGGTTTCCTTCCCTTGAACAACTCATACGGAGTCTTTTTGAGTAGCGGTCGAATATTCACGCGGTTGCTTACAAAGCATGCCGTGCTTACTGCTTCTGCCCAGAAATATTTTGGAAGATTTGTGTCGCTGAGCATTGTTCTAGCAAGTTCAACTAGTGAACGATTCTTCCGTTCTACGACGCCGTTTTGTTGAGGAGTTCTTGGTGCTGAAAAATTATGAGAAATTCCATGTTCTTCGCAGAATTCTTCAAAGTCTGAATTTTGAAATTCTCCACCGTGGTCGCTTCTTATGGAGGCTATAGTGAGTGACTTCTCGTTTTGAATTTGTTTTGCATACTTTTTGAATGCCTTAAATGCATCATTTTTCTGCACTAAAAACATTGTCCAGGTATATCGAGAAAAATCATCAACAATAACTAAAGCATAAATACTACCTCCAAAGCTCTTCGTTCTTGATGGACCAAAAAGATCCATGTGCAACAATTGAAGTGGTCTTGATGTAGAAACCGCAAACTGTCAAAATTGAAATACAAATGGTTGAAATTTGGTCTTTGTTTATCACTCATGGATTGGGTCGGATTAAGAGTTTGGACCCGAATCTAACTCAACCCACCCGTTTATCCAGTCCTAGGAGCAACCATACCTTTGAGTAGAGTTCCAGTTATGAAAACTTCACCAAAAGTAAAAGTGACATTCATATCAGATTTCATGTTCACACCGAATTTATTCTTCAGAATTCTGTTTATCTCATGTGATTGGATGGGGTTTAGAGGATTTAAACTGCTCTTTTTTATTTGAACTATATTAACATAATGTTTTATTAAAAAGTCTTTCTAATATTTTTAATGGATTAATTTTTTTATACACCTCAATGTATCATATTTTTCAAACTCTAGTTATCTTATGCATTAATAAAATGTAAATAAATAACTTAAATATTAAAATTTTGTTTTTTATAAATTTGAGTTTTATCGAGGAGTTTAGAGATATTGTATTATCAATGTAAAATAATATTACACATACATTCAATTAAATTTTTTAAAGAATTTAATTGAAATGCATTGATAATATAAAGATATTTTACATGGTAAATTAATTATAATCGTTATTTTAATATATATTTGATTTTTTCTTTAATTACATTTAAAATAATATTTATGTATCGTTGTAATTGAACCTTTTGTACGGACAATGCATACTAATTAATATCTTCTTTAAATTTATCAAGTCATATCAGTATTTTAAAAATAAAAATATGATTTAGTAAGATACACATCTTTCATTGATTGATACTATAAAATTATTTTAACTTTTCTTCTTTATAGAAAAGACTTAGCATTTTTTTCTTGATGTTGCATAGAAAGAGTTTGAGTTTAATTCAAAGATATTTTCAATAATGTATTTTTATGCCTACTTAACATTATTCGAATATTCTATTTCATAATGTGAACATGTTACATTTAGGGGCAGCAGGCCATAGAGCATAAATAGTTATTTTAAAAATATTTTAAAGTGAATAAATTTAAACTTTAGTTTTATATTTTATTCGTCATGATTTTTAACTTTTTGTGTAAAAATAATGCCTGTTTTTTATTTTTAAAAAAATTGACTTTATCTGTTACAATATTTTAGAAAAATACATTTTTTTCAATAAGCAAATTGGTTGAAAAGGAGCACGAAACATGCTCAAACAAATCACAGAGTTAACGTAATTTGATATGATTCGCATGATTTATCCACCAATTGTAAAAATACAATATTGGTTTACTCTTCAAACCTATTACAATCTAATTCCAAGAGATTATTTTGATAAAGTAACAAGTTTTTTCAACTCCCCTACCCGCTGTATTATCTTGAAAAATTATGTTATTTCTCCTCAACCAAAGGCACCAACAAGTGGTCAACCAAATTAAGAGCTTCTTGCCTTTTATGGCTTTCCTTGACATTTCATTGAGAAAATGCTCTGCATGACCTAGAATAGAGGTTTCCATGTTATGACCCATTTCTAACCAATCTTCTATGTTTTTCCATACACTAACAGCAAAAGGACGAGAAATAATAAGATGAGATATGTTTTCATGCCCTGCAACTTAAGAAACACAAAGAAGATCGTGTAAGAGCACAGATTGTGTCTCAGTAATATCTCTATGTTTTGATGATAACATTAATGATAATTTGTATACAAGAATTATACTCTCTAAATTTGTTCTAAACTGTTTTCTACAGGCACAAAAGATTTTAATCTTAAAGAGCAAATTTGATGTGAACAATGAATTCTGAATGGCTCAAGAGCATCTGAAGATTAGAAGAATCTGAAGTATAAGAGCTTAGTTATCAAGATTCTGAAGATACAACACGCTGCATGTATTATCAAGAATCTGAATAAGAGAAGACTCTGAGTGAAGAGACTCTGAATGAGAGAAGACTCTGATCTGAGTGAAGACTCTGATCTAAGAGCATGTTACGCTTCAAGCACACAGCTGCACCAGACTCTGATTCATCAACATCTGAAGAACATATTAGGCTCTGAAGTTTCCAGAAGGTTCTGAAGACTGAAGACTCTGATATTGATTGTTGATCTGAATTATTTGAAGAAGAATATTTTAATATATCCGTTGGAATATGCCAGCAAATCTTTCCTTAATTGGGATAGACAAAATTCTCTGCAAAGAAGATTATTCCTCTGGTACATTCCTGATATAGTTAAATCACAGCTCAGCAGACAATTGCTACACCCACATTTTGTGCGCCGTCTCTCTGCTGTAATAGTACAAAGGACAGTACTATTTTGATATTGGAAATATTTTCTCTAACGGTAAAATATTCTCTCCAATATTCAAGTGGCTATATAAAGGACATCATAGCTCATTCTTCAAGTGCCAAGAATTACAACAATATTGACAAGAACTCTCTCACGCTCAAAGCTTTCATATTCTTCACTGTTCATACATTGTTCTAAACTTAGAGAAATAACACAGTTGTGTTTATAGCTTTCATAGAAGCAATTCTTACTCTTTCATTGTATTACATTAATTTGTAAAGAAAGTTTTCCTTAAGAGGATCTAGGTTAGATCAGTAGCTCTTAAGAAGACTAAGAACAGTTGTTCTTAGGTGTGCTATTTGTAATCAGTTGATTTGAATAGTGGATTAAGTCCTTGTTGAGAAAGGCAAATCACTCTTGAAAAGGGTGGACTGGAGTAGTTGAGTTCAACGAACCAGGATAAAAATACTTGTGTTTTTATCTTTGATTATTTTCTGTCATACTTATTCAACCCCCCCCTTCTAAGTATTTTCTCACCTTCAGTTGGCATCAGAGCTCCGGTTCTGAGTGTGCATTCGCTTAACCGTGACAGATAAAGATCCAGTGAGAAAAATACTCTGTTATTTATTTGGTTGCTAATATGGGTGATATTCCTACATCAAGCAACAAATATGAAGGAGACAGAATCAGCACCAAACCTCCAATGTTTGATGGAGAAAAATTTGATTATTGGAAGGATAGACTTGAAAGTTTTTTCTTGGGGTATGATGCTGATCTCTGGGACTTAGTCATTGATGGGTATGAACATCCTACTAAGGATGGCAAAAAGATTGATAGAAAATCAATGACTGAGGAGCAGAAGAAAGAATTCAAGAATCATCACAAAGCCAGAACCATACTTCTGAATGCAATCTCTCATACAGAGTATGAAAAGATTACCAACAGAGAAACTGCTCATGATATGTTTGAGTCTCTCAAAATGACTCATGAGGGAAATTCTCAGGTGAAAGAAACAAAGGCTCTGGCGCTTATACAGAAGTATGAAGCGTTCAAAATGGAAGAATCTGAGAACATTGAGACTATGTTTTCCAGATTTCAGATTCTAACAGCTGGGTTGAAAGTTCTGGACAAGGGCTACTCAACATCTGATCATGTCAAGAAGATCATCAGAAGTCTTCCTACCAGATGGAGACCTATGGTGACTGCATTGAAGCTGGCCAAGGATCTGAACAAAATCTCACTAGAAGAACTCATCAGTTCTTTGAGAAGTCATGAGATTGAGCTGGAGGAAGATGAACCCCAGAAGAAAGATAAAGGTAAATCCTTAGCTTTTAAATCTAACAAATCTGTTAAAGCCTTGCAGGTTAATGAAGAAAGCTCTGAGGAATCTTCTTCTGAAGAAGAAGATGAACTATCAATGCTGTCCAGAAGGATCAACAAACTCTGGAAGCACAAAGGGAAGAAGTTCAACAACTTCAGAAGATCTGATCAAAAGAAAGAATCTTCTGGACACAGAAGATCTGGCAAGAAAGAGATCACTTGTTTTGAATGTAAAGAACCTGGACACTACAAGAGTGAATGTCCCAAACTTCAAAAGGAAAAACCCAAAAGGAAGTTTGACAAAAAGAAAAAGGTTCTGATGGCTACATGGGATGACTCAGATGAATCTGAATCATCTTCTGAATCTGAGGAAGAATGTGCAAATGTTGCGCTGATGGCCAACACAGATGATCAAGATGAAGGAACGTCATCATCTGAATCTGAGTCAGAATCAGACTCTGACTCTGAAGAGGTATTTTCTGAACTCTCCAGAGCTGAACTTGTTGAAAGTTTATCTGACATGATGGAAAGCTACAGCAAGATTAAACTCAAATACAAGAAGCTGAAAAGCAATCTTGAATCTGAGATTAATCTTCTGAGAACAGAACTTGTTGAGCAGAAAGAAATAAATTTAAAACTCAAAAATGATTTAGAAACAACTCAACAAGAATCTGATACTGAAACAGAGTCCAGTGAAAATATTTTAGAAAAATATGACTCCAGTTTTAGAAGATTTCTCACTAAAAGCATAGACAGAAGCAAAATGGCTTCTATGATCTATGGTGTTAGTGGGAACAACAGAAGAGGCATTGGATGTGAATCCTCCTCTGGAAGCAATCCAAAGTCTGTTGATAAACTCTTCATCAAGAAGACTCCTCTGTATTCTCATTTCAAGTTTGGTCATCTGAATGATATTAAACATACAAGCTCTGAAAAGAGTACTTATGTGTTTAAGCCAAGGGTTAGCCAGAATAAACACTATGTTGAAAAACAGAAGTTTAGGCAAAACCGCAGAACATCTAACCCCAAAGGACCCAAAAAGATCTGGGTACCTAAAAGCAAAATAATACCTGTTGCAGATATCCTTAGCAGCAAAATCCAGACACCAATCATGGTACCTGGACTCTGGATGCTCGCGACATATGACGGGCGAAAGGTCTATGTTCCAAAGCCTGGAACTTAGATCTGGAGGGGACGTGAAATTTGGAGGGAACCAGAGGGGCAAGATCATTGGCTCTGGTACGATAGGTAATGGTAACCTACCCTCTATTTCTAATGTTCTGTTAGTTGAAGGATTGAAACATAATCTATTGTCCATAAGCCAATTAAGTGACAATGGTTATGATATCATCTTTAATCAAAAATGTTGCAAAGCTGTTTGTCAAAAGAATGGCTCAACCTTATTCAGTGGAAAGAGGAAAAACAACATTTACAAAATTAATCTTTCAGAACTTAAAGTTCAAAATGTAAAATGCCTTTTATCTGTGAATGATGAGCAATGGGTCTGGCATAGAAGATTGGGACATATTAATATGAGACGTATATCTCAGATTAATAAACTCAATCTGGTCAGAGGACTCCCTAATCTGAAGTTCAATTCAGATGCTCTGTGTGGCGCATGTCAAAAGGGTAAATTTTCAAAATCCCATTTTAAACCAAAAAATGTTGTTTCCACCTCTAGACCATTGGAATTACTTCACATTGATCTGTTTGGACCAGTGAAAACTGCATCCATCAGAGGCAAGAAGTATGGGTTAGTCATTGTAGATGACTACAGCAGATGGACATGGGTAAAGTTTCTAAAACACAAGGATGAGTCTCATTCTGTGTTCATTGACTTCTGCAATCAAGTCCAGACTGAAAAAGAATGCAAAATTATTAAAGTCAGAAGTGATCATGGTGGCGAATTTGAAAACAAATATTTTGAAAAATATTTTTCTGAAAAGGGAATTGCACATGATTTCTCCTGTCCTAGAACTCCACAACAAAATGGAGTTGTAGAGAGGAAAAATAGAACATTGCAAGAAATGGCCAGAACCATGATCAACGAGACAAATCTGGCAAAACATTTTTGGGCAGAAGCAATAAATACAGCATGTTATATTCAGAACAGAGTGTCTGTAAGACCTCTTCTGGAAAAGACTCCCTATGAATTGTGGAGAAACAGAAAGCCCAACATTGCTTATTTTCATCCATTTGGATGTATTTGTTATATGCTTAACACTAAAGATCATCTAAACAAGTTTGATTCCAAAGCACAGAAGTGTTTCATGCTTGGTTATTCTGAACGCTCTAAAGGCTACAGAGTATTCAATACTGAAACACAGATTGTGGAAGAATCTATTCATGTTAGATTTGATGATAAGCTTGGCTCTGAAAAGCCAAAGCAAGTTGAAAGTTTTGCAGATAGAGAAGTTATTCTCACAGACTCTGAAGGCTCAGAGGCAAACAAGACTAAAGACAAAGACTCTGAAGAAAATCCAGATGCTACACCTTTAACTTCCCAACTTGACAATCTGCATATTTCTGAAAGACCAACAGTCAGAGGATCTTCTTCCAGAATGAAAGCTTCTCATCCAGAGGATGTGATAATTGGAAAGAAAGATGATCCAATAAGGACAAGAGCATTTCTCAGAACTTCTGAATCTTCCTTCTGTGGCTTAGTGTCAATTATAGAACCTTCATCTGTTGATGAGGCTCTGGAAGATAATGAATGGATTTTAGCTATGCAAGAGGAGCTGAATCAATTCACAAGGAATGAAGTCTGGGATCTGGTTCCAAGACCTAAAGGTTTCAATGTTATTGGAACAAAATGGGTTTTCAGAAATAAACTGAATGAAAAAGGAGAAGTTGAAAGGAACAAAGCAAGACTGGTTGCTCAAGGCTACAGTCAACAAGAAGGCATAGACTACACAGAAACATATGCTCCTGTTGCAAGGTTAGAGTCTATACGCTTGCTTATTTCATTTGCTGCACAACATAACATCACTCTTTATCAGATGGATGTTAAAAGTGCTTTTCTTAATGGAATTATAGAAGAGGAAGTGTATGTCCACCAACCTCCTGGTTTTGAAAATGAAAATTTTCCAGATCATGTTTACAAACTAAAAAAATCTCTTTATGGACTAAAACAAGCTCCCAGAGCTTGGTATGAGAGGTTGAGTAATTTTCTTCTTAAGAAGGATTTCATCAGAGGAAAAGTGGATACCACACTATTTTGTAAAACCATTAAGAAAGATTTGTTGATTTGTCAAATTTATGTAGATGATATTATTTTTGGATCAACAAATATTATGCTTGGAAAGGAGTTTGCTAAATGTATGCAGGAAGAATTTGAGATGAGCATGATGGGAGAACTGAAATTCTTTCTGGGAATCCAAGTAAATCAGACTCCAGAGTGCACCTACATACATCAGACGAAGTATGTTAAAGAGCTTCTGAAGAAGTTTAACATGCTGGATAGCAAAATGGCAAAGACTCCAATGCATCCTACAAGCACTCTAGGTAAGGAAGAGGTAAGTAAGAAGGTAGATCAGAAACTCTACAGAGGTATGATAGGATCTCTTCTTTATTTGACTGCTTCTAGACCAGACATTCTGTTTAGTGTTTGTTTATGTGCTAGATTCCAATCAGATCCTAGAGAATCACACTTAACTGCTGTTAAGAGGATTCTAAGGTATCTGAAAGGTACTGCTAATGTTGGTTTGTGTTACAGAAGATCTGACAAATATTCACTAGTTGGATTCTGTGATGCTGACTATGCTGGAGATAGAGTTGAGCGCAAAAGTACTTCTGGAAGCTGTCAGTTTCTTGGAAGTCATCTGATCTCATGGTACAGCAAGAAGCAACCAACAATTGCACTATCAACCACAGAGGCAGAATACATTGCTGCTGCTGGGTGTTCCACTCAGATGCTCTGGATGAAGAGTCAACTAGAAGATTATCAAATCTATGAGAGTAATCTTTCTATCTTCTGTGACAATACTTCAGCTATATGTTTATCCAAAAATCCAATTTTACACTCTAAGGCTAAACATATAGAGATTAAACATCACTTCATCAGAGACTATGTTCAGAAGGGTGTAATAAATTTAGCCTTTGTTGATACAGATCATCAATGGGCAGATATTTTCACAAAACCCCTTGCTGAAGATAGGTTTAAGTTTATTCTGAAAAATATTTGTATGGATTTTTGTCCAGAGTAATATTTCTCAGAGTCTACTTCTCAGATGCTAAGTGTTTAACACTCTGAAGTATTTCATCTGTTTTGCTTATTTAATTTATCTGTGATTTATTTTTGTGTGAAACTCTGTACTGACCATCTCAGAGGATCTGAAAGTTGAAAACGTTTCATTTCTTAAGAGTTACAGAATCACATGCAAAGCAAACACGTGTCACTCAGAATCTGAAAAGATGGAGTACACCTACTGACTATGACGTTTAAGGTATTGCTTTGAAAATCTCAATCTGTCTTGATTTTCCCCCCAAATGTCATATCATAATTAAAAATGATTACTTTTCATTAAATGCAAACGTGCGTATGTGTCCTATGTATGTCTGTTGTGTTTCCCATGCGTGTTTTATTTTTCTATATAAACCACTCTCACAACACATTCACACTTTTCACATTCTCAACACATATGCGCTTTTGTCTGTTGTTCTCTCTCTTCTCAAACCCTAAACGAACCCAGAAACCGTCATCTCCTTCTTCTTCATCAACAATGGCATCCACATCAAAAGCAGTTACTACCAAAGATTCTACCACTATCATTGAACCAGTACGCACTCTTCTGACTCCTGTTGATTCTCTAGAAGTGTTATGTGAAAGTTTCGTGGATTTGGAAGACCTTGCTGATAATGGGTTTGATCTGGTTCCTTCAATCAAGGCACAAGGCTGGGATGGTTACTTTGATAGGCTGATGGGTCCTGTGTATCCAAAGTTAGTGAAGGAGTTTTGGATCCATGCATTCGCTACTCCAAAGTTCGTTCATTCTTCTGTGCTGGGTAAGAAGATTGTTATCACTGAAAATCTGATCAGGAAACTTATAGGTTTCAAGGCAACTGATGGAGTAACCTCTCTATCTTCTGCGCGTGAAGACCTGAAGGATGTTTGTCAAGAAATCTGCACTACTGGTGAACCTTGTAAGAAGGTTAAGTTTTTGAAACCCACTTACAAGATTTGGGCTAAGATTTTCTTGAACACCATTTTTCACAGACCCTCCTCAAACTCATCTGACTATGTTAATGCTGAACAACTTTACTTCATGTACTGTTTGCATCAAAACATTCAGATTGATCTTCCTTATCTGTTGTTCAATCATCTGGTATCTCATGTCAAGGAAACAAGGGAAACAGCAAGAGATAAAACTGGAAAAGTCAGATCATGGATTCCTATGGGAAGACTGATTTCAGATATTCTGGTAGAAAACCAACTTGTGGCGCATCTGCAAGAGGCTGGGCTGACAGAAGATCTGAACTTTATCATTGGCTCTGAGATAAATGGCTTAACTCTGAGAAGGATGAAATTGGTTGAAGATTTATCTGAGAAACCAAGGAAAACTAACTCTGAAGAGGTTAGGGGGAGAAGGATTCCTGTTGAGGACTTTCCTCTATTTACCTCAGATGAACCCAGAGAGCTAATAGCTGAGTATGTTGCTTGCTGCATCAGAGATGGTGTTGAGATCCCTGCAAATCTTGTGCAGAAGGAAGGCCAAGTTCTTCCTGATCAGACAAGGGAAAGAAGACGCAAGAGAAAAGCTGATAAAGAAGGTCATCAGAAGAAAAGAAAGCATTCAGATGCTGAGAAGAAGAAGAAAAGAAAGAAGCTGAAGAAGGTTCAACAAAATCCTCCTGCAGCAACTTTTGAAGAGATAAGAGATACTCTGAAACAGGTATTTAACACTGATTCTAATCCTGTTCATCATTCTGCTACCACACCATCTGACTCACCCCTCATATTTAAAAGATCTAGACCATCTGAGACTCATACACCACAACCAACAATCATTCAAACACCACAATCCAAACAAACTCAACAAACAACACCACAACCTCAAAACCCCATCCCAGAATCTACAATTCCAGAGGATGTTCACCCTGAACACTCTGACCAACCTGAAAATCCCATTGATCCTAATGAGATTTTAGATATTACACCCTTAAACCGTTCTATCATTTTATCTTCAACTTCTGAAAAATCTAACCAATCTGATACATCATCTGATGATGAATCATCTGGTTTCATTAATGAATGTTTGAATGATCTCAAACAACCTCGTACTGAGAGTGTTTGGAAACAACTTTTTAAATCTCCCACCTCTGATCATCCACCTTCTCCACAAAATTCCCCCACTCAAACTCTCAATCCACAACATCTTGAAATCCAATCCACTCCACAACCAACATCTGAACCACAACCAACATCTGAACCACAACCATCATCTGAACCAACCAACCAACAAACATCTGAACCTCAAACATCTGAACATCCATCTCCACAACCACAACCTCAACCTTCTAAACAAACACCACAAACACAACCAACCCAACCCAGAATTCCTGATGAAGCAGAATTGGGATCAAGTGTTTATACTATGTTAAGAAATTTTGACAAGGATAATGTCTCAGACTTTGCTGACATTATGGATGTGTGCATGACCACTATGGATAAAGAGGCTGCTAATGCTGTCTGGAAGAAATATCTTTACAGACTGAATAGGGAGGCTTTGAAAATCAGGACTCAATGTCTTAGATTATCAAAAGTAAGGTTTGCTGCTTATCAGAAAAGGATTAAGAAAAACCCTCCTCCTATTCTTCTTCTAGAAGCTCCTCCACCTCCAGAAATTCCTGCACCCAATGTCACTCAGATTGTTTCAGAATCCACTGTTCCAGAATCTTCTATTTCAGTATCTACAGATCTTCAGAAGGATGTCAAGGAACTAAAGGACTTCATGGTTGATCAAAAGAAGACAAATGAAGAAATGAAAACTTGGATGGCTAAGCAAGATGAGAATTCAGAGAGGATTACAGCACTGCTGCAACTCATCGCTTCTCAACAAGCCTCATCTGCCAAACCTTCTTAATGCTTTTGCACAAGTTTTTCATGCTTTGTTTTGTTTTTGATTGTCTTCTGATATGTTTTGTTTGCTTCTATCTGAATCTGGATGTTATCTTAATGAAAATGATCTTTTGCTTATCTGGATATGTGTTTCTTCTGCATCTTTACTGTCTTTTAAAAAATCTTTTTGATTATGACAAAAAGGGGGAGAAACAAAATAGAATCCGATTGTTCAAATCTATAAGCAATTATCTGAACTAAGTCAGACATGTTACTAACATTCTTTGAATCTAATCAGAATCTGACAAATTTATCTAACCAGACTCTGACAAATTTCATTGAAGTTTTTCCTGAGATCTATCTTTTCAGAACCTGATCAAAAATAGCTAAATCTGAGTAAACCAGACTCTGATATCTAAAGACCAGACTCTGATATCTAACCTTGAGTACTATGATCTGAAAGATAACTCAAGACAGGAAATGGCAAGATAAACAACCAAGTGTTCTGAAGTTGTTCATCTGGCATCAAGCTTTAATATGGCATCAAGCTTTGGCATCAAGCTTTGACTCTAGAAGTCAAACATATATCAACCAGGATTTGTCAACCAGGCTTCAATCAGGATGTTAATCAGGCTCTGAACCCAAAATGCAATCAGGCTCTGAATCTGAAATGAAATCAGGCTCTGAATCTGAAATATACTCAACCAGAAAGGGAAGTATCTAATTCCATTAGAGTATTCATTTCAGGGGGAGATTGTTAATCTCAGGGGGAGTAATTTTAATTCATTTTTTATTGAACAAATTGCTCATGTTTTGTCATCATCAAAAAGGGGGAGATTGTAAGAGCACAGATTGTGTCTCAGTAATATCTCTATGTTTTGATGATAACATTAATGATAATTTGTATACAAGAATTATACTCTCTAAATTTGTTCTAAACTGTTTTCTACAGGCACAAAAGATTTTAATCTTAAAGAGCAAATTTGATGTGAACAATGAATTCTGAATGGCTCAAGAGCATCTGAAGATTAGAAGAATCTGAAGTATAAGAGCTTAGTTATCAAGATTCTGAAGATACAACACGCTGCATGTATTATCAAGAATCTGAATAAGAGAAGACTCTGAGTGAAGAGACTCTGAATGAGAGAAGACTCTGATCTGAGTGAAGACTCTGATCTAAGAGCATGTTACGCTTCAAGCACACAGCTGCACCAGACTCTGATTCATCAACATCTGAAGAACATATTAGGCTCTGAAGTTTCCAGAAGGTTCTGAAGACTGAAGACTCTGATATTGATTGTTGATCTGAATTATTTGAAGAAGAATATTTTAATATATCCGTTGGAATATGCCAGCAAATCTTTCCTTAATTGGGATAGACAAAATTCTCTGCAAAGAAGATTATTCCTCTGGTACATTCCTGATATAGTTAAATCACAGCTCAGCAGACAATTGCTACACCCACATTTTGTGCGCCGTCTCTCTGCTGTAATAGTACAAAGGACAGTACTATTTTGATATTGGAAATATTTTCTCTAACGGTAAAATATTCTCTCCAATATTCAAGTGGCTATATAAAGGACATCATAGCTCATTCTTCAAGTGCCAAGAATTACAACAATATTGACAAGAACTCTCTCACGCTCAAAGCTTTCATATTCTTCACTGTTCATACATTGTTCTAAACTTAGAGAAATAACACAGTTGTGTTTATAGCTTTCATAGAAGCAATTCTTACTCTTTCATTGTATTACATTAATTTGTAAAGAAAGTTTTCCTTAAGAGGATCTAGGTTAGATCAGTAGCTCTTAAGAAGACTAAGAACAGTTGTTCTTAGGTGTGCTATTTGTAATCAGTTGATTTGAATAGTGGATTAAGTCCTTGTTGAGAAAGGCAAATCACTCTTGAAAAGGGTGGACTGGAGTAGTTGAGTTCAACGAACCAGGATAAAAATACTTGTGTTTTTATCTTTGATTATTTTCTGTCATACTTATTCAACCCCCCCCTTCTAAGTATTTTCTCACCTTCAGATCGATGATAGAATAAAGCATTCCCCTCTTTTGAAGTTCTATTTTCGAGGGCAGCTTGTTTATCAACATTCTCCAACCGAAGACTTGAATTTTGGAAGGGACTTTAGTCCTCCAAAGATTCTTCATGAGCAGAGAAGAATCCATCCCTCCTGTTGTTAATCTGGGAGTTCGATAAAAAACGATAACATGATTTCACCGAAATATCGCCCGAAGCTTCGTCTGTCCAGCGGAAACAATCCTTTGCGTGTCTGGATGGGAATAAGGGAGAAAGGGCTTCCTTAAGTTCCATGAGTCTTTGAGCATTTAGATTACATGCAAGATGAAAACCATACCAATTCCAAGTCCAGATATCGTTCGCCCAAAAATCAAATTCGCAGACAGAGGAAAAATGGAAACTGCTTAAGAGAAGATCCGAGAATGTTGAATTTAAAGGAAGCACACCACTCCAGGAATTACACCAAAATAGGATTTTATCTCCACGACCTAGGTTGTAGTGGATGGAATCTCGGAACCAGTTTAGATTATTCGAAAACTTATTACCAATCAATTTCAAATCCCTCCACCATATGGATGCCATTATCAAAGAATTGGGAGAGCAAGGACCGAAAATATTCGCCATCAAGTTACTATATTTGAATTCCAAAATATCCTTCCAAATCGCTTCCTTTGGTTGGATAAACAACCACTTCCATTTAGGCGATAATGCATCATTAACGATAACAATATCTTTGATTCTGAGCCCACCATCTTGTTTAGACTTGCATACCTTTTTCAGCTAGCCCAAACTATTCCTTTCTTCTCATATTGCCCTTGCCAAAGGAAACAAAACTGAATAGTAATGTTCAATTTTAGAACCACTTTTGAAGCTCTGTAGAATGACAACATATAAATTGGAATGTTGTTTAAAGTGGAATTCCAGGGGGGTGATTCCTCCACCTATGGAGAGAAATTTTCCTTTCCAAGAAGATAGCTTGGTGATCGCGACTCTCTATGTCTAATACAACCTAACTGCAAGTGCACAGTCTATCGCGTAGTAATAATAGATATCGATCCCACAGGGACTCGTAATCAAACTAGTGTTCTCGGGAGTTACTATGTTTAGCTAGGTAGATAATGTTTGAGGGAATAAGATTGTCACTAAAGGGAACTAAGAATGTTAATTAAATTATAATTAAGTGAATCGATATGCAGTAATTATGTTCTTCGGGGATTTGACAAGTAACCGGTATACGAACTATTTTTCAGAGTTTATTTAAGCAGAAAATGGTGATCTGAAGACTCTCGCCTCACGATGGTTATTGACGCTAATCATAATTCTAAGGGCCAAACGTACGCTTTCGTGTCCCATTCGGGGTTAAAATTATTTTTTGGAGATCTCTAAGTTCTAATTCATTTTAAAATGCTTTCGCTGTTATTAAAATGAATGACTAGTGTTTACTATCTGGTCTTGCCGCAACTTTCGCTTGTTGGTTCATACCTTAATTAATTTCCCACTTTCGTGGCAAAACTACTTTTAAATAAGTTCTCGCTTTCGCGACGAAATTTATTTAGTAAATTAATTTTAAACACTCAGACCATAAATGACTTTTGAAAAAGACAATTTTTCAACCGGTTATTATCAAATCCCTTCCGAATTATTATTGCATATCGATTACTTTAATTTAGCCAGACATGGATTTGGGAAAAGTAAAACATAAATGAAAACAATAAATAATAGCATGCATCATAATAAAACTGGAATTACGATTAAAATGAGAAACCTGTAAATATTCCAATTGACCTTTGGGCAGATCCTCCACAAATGTTGGCAGGATTCTGGTCTTTGTGTCAATTGATCGTACAACGGAAATAAGAATTACAGAAGAAATGAAAGGAATGCAGAAAGAGAAAAGAGAAACAAATAAGAATAT
This sequence comes from Lathyrus sativus, assembly GCA_963859935.3. Lineage (NCBI taxonomy): Eukaryota > Viridiplantae > Streptophyta > Magnoliopsida > Fabales > Fabaceae > Lathyrus > Lathyrus sativus. The sequence goes on along the minus strand of OZ012735.1, from coordinate 791,989,249 downwards.
TAAAAACTAGAAAGGTTGCTCTGAAAATAAATTGGCAGCACTTCGTTGTCTGAATGCGGCTCTCTTTCTGAGTTCCCCTTCTTCCCCTTTTATAGAAATGGAATTCTAACGGTTATAACTTGAAGAAGGTGGACTTTGAGGCAGAATTATCAGGGAGTAATGGTCCACTATTTGGAACTTGGAACTGCTTCTTTCACGTGCATTTGAAGTGGGGCGTTTTTGCCTGCATGACGGTCGTCACAATGTGTGACGTTCGTCACAGCAGCAAAATCAGCATTATGCGCTTTTCATGATATTTTCATCCGGTTTTCGTCCATATTTCATCTGAGATTGCTTCTTTTCTTCATATTGCCTTGTTTAGACATGATCATCGAATACCTGCAAAACATCAGACAAATAACACGGAAATAACCCGAAATCGGATCGAAAACAGTTAAACTTTAGTTGAATTATGCATCAAAATATATATACAATTTCGTGTTATCAAACTCCCCTAAGCTTGAATCTTTGCTTGTCCTCAAGTAAAACAGGAAAAAGTCGGCAAGCACGAGGCAGCTTGTAACACCCATTTTAATTATTTAGTCATTTTATTACTATTTTAATTATTATATGTTGGTGTGCCCCTTGGTGGGGGTGTGTTTGATGATGATTGGTGGGTGTCCCTGATATGAGAGGATTATTGGTGGTGAATTGGTGTGAATATAATAACAGAATAAATAGTAGTAATATGGTGGTATTATTATTATTATTATTATTATTATTATTATTATTATTATTATTATTATTATTATTATTATTATTATTATTAATTATAGTAATATTATTAATATTGGAGAATATTATTATTATTAACATTATTACTATTATTATAACTATTAGTGGGAGAATATTATTATGATTATTATTATTATTATTAATAATATTATTGGTGGAGTATTATTACTATTATTATTAATATTATTATTATGGGGTGAAATAATATTATTAATATTGCTATGTGTATTATTATTATTATTATTATTATAATGATTTTTATAATTATTATTATTAGTAATATTATATTAGTATTACTATTAAGATTATTATTATTATATTATTTTATTAAGTTATTATTATTATTAAGATTAGATAATTAAAATAGGGAATGTGAGGGGTTAGTGGTTTTTTTTACGATACATTTGGAGAGTTGGGAGAAAGAACGAGAGAAGTGAGAAGAGCGTAGAACGAGCAAAGGAACGAGGAACGGAAGAGAAAGGAGAAAGCCAAGAGACCAAATCTAGGAGGATTTCCATCGATCAAATCGATTAACAAGGTAAGGGTGAGAAACATTATTATTTGATCAATGTGTATGATTATGTATGAGTTGTGTTGGATTTGTGGGTAGTTTTCACTATTTTCCATTTCTAGGGCATAAATGGTTTAATCGGTAGAATCGAGTTTTGAACGGTTAGAATTCAAAATAAATTGCATAGTTTAGTCGGGTAATGTTTAGCCGTGATTATTGGATTTCGTTTGATTGAATTTGGTTGAGTTTGTGAGTTTTGACATTTTTGGATAATTGAGGGTTTGAGATTTGAGTGAAAATCAGACGTCGTAGAAATCGTGTTTAATGGTTCTAATTCACTGCTATATGTTAGGTGAGTATGAGTATGTGTTCGTTTCGAAAAAAAGAATTGAATCGGTCGGATTTTCGGGCGAAAATGCAAAATCCCGTAGCCGTGTTTAGGCAAAATTCTGGTTTTTCAAGAAAACTTCGAAAATTCATAACTCTTGAACCGTAAGTCAGTTTTGACCCCCGTTCGAAGCGTTGGTAAGTTAACAAGATTGTCTTTCTAGAAAAAATGGCTTTGAGGCCTGTACCTAGTTCAATTATAGCAGAAAATTGAAAACATATTGTTGTGTTGATTTTTACCGTCGCGAATGTGTGTGATTGATGTGTTATTGTGCAGAATACTTTTGTTATATAACGTATAGCTTGTGCATGTTGTGATATGATATGTTGTGGGTAGCCGTATGGCGTGAATCCTAGATGGTGGAATCGATTATGGAATATAGTCTTTTGACAAATATATGCATATTGTTTGTATGTGGAGAATGCATGAGAACATATTGTGAATATGTGTGCATTGCTTGATAAATATGGTAATGGTATTGAAGTGTAAATGCATATTGATTGTATGCAATATTGTGAATGCATGGGAGCATATTGTAAGATATGCGTGCATTGTTTGACAAATATGTTGATGAAAAGTATGAAGACTTGATTATATGATATGTTGTGTGTGCAATCTTGTTTAATTCTTGAAGGGAGGAATTATGTGAATGCATGGGATTAAGACGTGTGATCGGTCTTAAGTGCATTTTGTTGTTGATTGCATATGCATCATTTAGTCAAGAGGCAATATTTGCTAGTTTCGTGGAGACTAGTGGCTTGTCCCAAACCTAGAGCGGGGTTTGAAAGCTTAGGGAACGGGCTTTTGTTGTTATCGGTCTAGGGAACGGACTCGGTTTAAATGTAAAAACCGAAAAATGATAACAAGTGTTGGTACCACATAGCATGAGTTGCATTGAGTTGCATTGAGTCTCATGGAATGAATATATGATTGTTATGATGAAGTATGGTGAGAATGGTGGAATATGTGTATGTGCATTACTTGTGTAATTGAGAGTTGTGAATATGTGATCATTGTATGAAAGTATGCTTATGAACATGAATTGTTGATTTGAGAATTGTGAATGTGTAATTGTGAATTAGTGAGTAAACATAATATGTGTATGTTCATGTGGAATATTGAGATTTATGGATACGTGCATGATGAATATGCTTGGTGATTATCCATATTTGATTATATATATATGTTGTATTGTACATGATGAGTTATAATGAATTGTGGTGAGAAAATATGGAATATATGTATTTTGTGCTTGTGTATTTGTGTATATATAATTATATGCATTGTTATTATGATAATATTTCTCACCCTTCTGCTGGAATGATGTCCTACATGACATCGTGCAGGTATCAAGGAGTAGTATTGCTCGTAGTTACGAGGTCGCTTTTGGTGTAGCCGTTTAGTGATTTAATTATGTTGGGTCGAGTCATGCTCTGGTCATGTAACACTGGGATCGCTTCGGTTGTGTTTAAGATATACATTATATACTCTATAAACGTGTTTATATCCATTGGAGTATTATGATGTTGCCCTTAGTGCCTAAGTGATGTTGTTTTATGTGATAAAAACAAATGTTTCTTTTATGAAAATTGTGGTATAATTGAATCCGCTGCTACATGCAAAGTGAAGTTTTGTAAAGTATAATTTTATATTGAAATAGTAATGAGCATGACAGGTGGTTTTGATATTTTGAAAGTTATGTGTAATACCCTTTTGTAAATGCATGGAAATTTACTCTGATTATTCATATATTATCCGTGGGGTTTAGAAGGGTGTTACATTAGTGGTATCAGAGCAGGTCGGTCCGTCCGACCAAGTTTTCTAATGTTGGTTGTTCCCTTGTATGCGACATGTGTGTGAAAACACTGTCGATACATGTTTGTTGTCTAACCTTTGTCTACAGAAGTGGGAATGATCTAAGTGGGGGAGAAACTTGTGCTTCTCCAGGATGCTGCAAGTGTGGAGTTGTAGCTCAGTGTGTGGTTAAACGCTCTTATAGTTTGGTAAAGATGGTTTATACCCCATCATGATTTTCGGCTGTCTATCGATAAATTAAGGAACTGATCACCCTTAATCTCTTGTTGATAGTAGTTGAGATTGTGTTGGATGGGATAGACGTGTCTTGTAAGCTTAGATGGCGTGAGTAATGAATTGTTTGGAGTTAAGCCAAGTGCTGAAGAATTGTTTTGATGAGTCGGCGCAGGACAGTGATGAGATGTTTCATTTTGATGGAAATTTTGAGTGTTAACGAAACTGGGAAGTTGGCGGTTTGCCAATTAATTGTGGTTGTCTGGAAGTTATTCTGACAAGATAGTGATATACAGCCAGGACGTGAAGTGGAGTTGTGATTGACTTAGTTACGGGAACTAGTCCGATATTAAGAGCTCTATATTGTATGTCTATTTGGATAGTCAAGGAATTAAACTGATTGAGTAGTTTTGAGACTTGTGTCTGGTGTGTGTGTTGTGGCAACAGATTGTGAAGTCAAGTATATAAAGGGTGGATAGTGACTTCTGGTGATTATTAAAGGAAGTAAGGTGTAGGATACTATATTGGTATAATTAGACCTTTAAACATTTCAAGAGTTGAAGATGTGTTGAATGGCCTTCTAAGTGTGGAAATGTTGTTTTCGTATTTTTATCGTAACGGGAGAACCGTAACTCGGAATGACGCAAGATTAGAAGCGCGGGAAGTATTAAAATGTTTTATATGATGGTGAAGTAGTGACATGGAATTAATTATTTATTGATGGAATATGTTTGGTTGTTGTAGTAAGTGTGGTTTGTATTTCCGCCATGACTCACAAATTGAGTGTCCGTTTGGCATGGGATTCTCCATACTTAATTGAGTGAGTCAATGGTTGGGTAACCGATGATATTTGGATATACTCAAAGAGTATAGAGGATCATATTGAGCATCGGGAACTTGAGTTATCAGTGTTGGAGAAGAAGTAGTAATATTCTACTGTGAAGAAAGTTTAAGGAATTGTTAGGAAAGCTGTCAACAGCTCGTGTATTGGTTTTTCCGAATCCGACAGAACAAATTTTTGTGTTTTGTGATGTTTGGTTGATATGATTGGGGGATATATTAAGTACAACATCAGAGAGTTTTGGTTATGCTTTAAGGCAACTTAAAGTACATAAGGGAATTATCTGACAAGTAATTGGAGTTGGTTGTTGTTGCGTGTTTGTGCCGGAGTTTGGAAGCCTCAATTGTTTAGTTGAGATTTGAGATGGTTGGTGATCTTAAGAACTTAAGGTATTTGTTGATTTGAAAAAGAGTTGAATATGGTGCAGAAGAAATAAATAGGGACTTCTGAAGGAGTATGGTTTTGGGTTGAATTACCATTCGAGTGAGACCAAGTGGTAGCAGAGGTATCGAATTGGAAATTTCTGTATATACCAATGATGATGGTAATGAGTTAGAACTGATGAAGCAAATTCGGGATATGAGTTTGGTCTGTGAAGAAAATATCTTAGGGAGTTGAGCTTTGTATCTTGAGACTGACTATAGGTATTCTTGATAAGATTCGAAGAAGTCGAAGTTCTAATTTGAGTTAATAGATTGATTAAATTTAATGAATTGAAGTCGAAGAGCTGATTTTCGGATTGATGAGAATGATACCATGAGATGTCGTAATGGAGTGTGTGTTTCAAATAGTGTGAGTTGGATAAGAGTACTCGTGAAGAAATACATTGAGGTAGATGCAGTGTCCATCCCGGTGCTATGAAGAAGTAACCGAATTTGAGTAGATTGTTTTGGTGACCATAGATGAGGAGAGAAGTGGTTGAGGTTGAATATACTGGTTAGAATTATTGGAATTCGAAGAGTGAACATCAGAGACTGTTGAGTCTGATGCAGCCGTTGAATATTCCAGAGTGGAAATCAGGTAGTATTTTCACGGATTTGGTGTTGAGATTTCCAAAGAATTAGAAAGACATAATTTTAATTTGGGTTGTTGTGAGTGGATGAACTATTCCGTGTTAAGGATATATGAGATACATATTGAGGAAGTAGTGAAGTTGAATGAGATACTGTCGAATGTTGTGTTAGATTGAAATTTGAGGTTTATATTGAGATGTTGGAAGGGCTTACAGGAAGCTTCAGGTACTAAGTTGAAGTTGAGTTTGGCTTACCATCCGCAAACTGATGGTCAGTCAGAGAGGACTATTGAGTCTGTAGAGAATTGGTGAGAGCTTGGGTGTTGGATCAAGGTGGATCGTGGGATGAGTAATTACCGTTGATTGAGTTACCTATAATAACGATTACCATCCTAGTGTCGGAATGGCACTGTATATGGCTTGGTGAGATAGGGAGTGTAGGACTCTTCTGTGTTGGAATAAGTCGAGCGGGAGTGTTGTGCTTAGACCGAGAATTATGCTTGAGATGGCTGAGAAGATCAAGAGGATATAAGGAAATATGTGTTTTGAGAGTCACGTCGGTGACTAGTGTTGGTCGGGCTTCGAAATCTCAGAAGTTCACACCGGGTTCTGTGGTTGTATCAGAGTAGCGCAGCAGAGGCATGGGAGGAGTAACATGTTAGATCGTTTTGCCGCTGTCGCTGTGAATTGGCATGACGTATTTCATGTGTCTTCGTTGAGGAATTACATTGAATCAGGTGGATGATGTACCAGTGCAAAATAATTTGATTGTGGAGGCATTGCTAGTTCGTTTGACGAACGAGAAACAACTCCGAGGGGAGGAGATAGCTTTGGTGAAAGTGGCTTGAGGGAGGTGCTGCAGAAGGCAGTGTGACCTGAGAATTGGAATGAAGGATGCGGGAAGCGTATCCGGAACTATTTCCATCAGGTAATTTTCGAGGACGAAAATAATTAAAGTGGGGGAGAGTTGTAACACCCATTTTAATTATTTAGTCATTTTATTACTATTTTAATTATTATATGTTGGTGTGCCCCTTGGTGGGGGTGTGTTTGATGATGATTGGTGGGTGTCCCTGATATGAGAGGATTATTGGTGGTGAATTGGTGTGAATATAATAACAGAATAAATAGTAGTAATATGGTGGTATTATTATTATTATTATTATTATTATTATTATTATTATTATTATTATTATTATTATTATTATTATTATTATTATTATTATTAATTATAGTAATATTATTAATATTGGAGAATATTATTATTATTAACATTATTACTATTATTATAACTATTAGTGGGAGAATATTATTATGATTATTATTATTATTATTATTATTATTAATATTATTGGTGGAGTATTATTACTATTATTATTAATATTATTATTATGGGGTGAAATAATATTATTAATATTGCTATGTGTATTATTATTATTATTATTATTATTATAATGATTTTTATAATTATTATTAGTAGTAATATTATATTAGTATTACTATTAAGATTATTATTATTATATTATTTTATTAAGTTATTATTATTATTAAGATTAGATAATTAAAATAGGGAATGTGAGGGGTTAGTGTTTTTTTTACGATACATTTGGAGAGTTGGGAGAAAGAACGAGAGAAGTGAGAAGAGCGTAGAACGAGTAAAGGAACGAGGAACGGAAGAGAAAGGAGAAAGCCAAGAGACCAAATCTAGGAGGATTTCCATCGATCAAACCGATTAACAAGGTAAGGGTGAGAAACATTATTATTTGATCAATGTGTATGATTATGTATGAGTTGTGTTGGATTTGTGGGTAGTTTTCACTATTTTCCATTTCTAGGGCATAAATGGTTTAATCGGTAGAATCGAGTTTTGAACGGTTAGAATTCAAAATAAATTGCATAGTTTAGTCGGGTAATGTTTAGCCGTGATTATTGGATTTCGTTTGATTGAATTTGGTTGAGTTTGTGAGTTTTGACATTTTTGGATAATTGAGGGTTTGAGATTTGAGTGAAAATCAGACGTCGTAGAAATCGTGTTTAATGGTTCTAATTCACTGCTATATGTTAGGTGAGTATGAGTATGTGTTCGTTTCGAAAAAAAGAATTGAATCGGTCGGATTTTCGGGCGAAAATGCAAAATCCCGTAGCCGTGTTTAGGCAAAATTCTGGTTTTTCAAGAAAACTTCGAAAATTCATAACTCTTGAACCGTAAGTCAGTTTTGACCCCCGTTCGAAGCGTTGGTAAGTTAACAAGATTGTCTTTCTAGAAAAAATGGCTTTGAGGCCTGTACCTAGTTCAATTATAGCAGAAAATTGAAAACATATTGTTGTGTTGATTTTTACCGTCGCGAATGTGTGTGATTGATGTGTTATTGTGCAGAATACTTTTGTTATATAACGTATAGCTTGTGCATATTGTGATATGATATGTTGTGGGTAGCCGTATGGCGTGAATCCTAGATGGTGGAATCGATTATGGAATATAGTCTTTTGACAAATATATGCATATTGTTTGTATGTGGAGAATGCATGAGAACATATTGTGAATATGTGTGCATTGCTTGATAAATGTGGTAATGGTATTGAAGTGTAAATGCATATTGATTGTATGCAATATTGTGAATGCATGGGAGCATATTGTAAGATATGCGTGCATTGTTTGACAAATATGTTGATGAAAAGTATGAAGACTTGATTATATGATATGTTGTGTGTGCAATCTTGTTTAATTCTTGAAGGGAGGAATTATGTGAATGCATGGGATTAAGACGTGTGATCGGTCTTAAGTGCATTTTGTTGTTGATTGCATATGCATCATTTAGTCAAGAGGCAATGTTTGCTAGTTTCGTGGAGACTAGTGGCTTGTCCCAAACCTAGAGCGGGGTTTGAAAGCTTAGGGAACGGGCTTTTGTTGTTATCGGTCTAGGGAACGGACCCGGTTTAAATGTAAAAACCGAAAAATGATAACAAGTGTTGGTACCACATAGCATGAGTTGCATTGAGTTGCATTGAGTCTCATGGAATGAATATATGATTGTTATGATGAAGTATGGTGAGAATGGTGGAATATGTGTATGTGCATTACTTGTGTAATTGAGAGTTGTGAATATGTGATCATTGTATGAAAGTATGCTTATGAACATGAATTGTTGATTTGAGAATTGTGAATGTGTAATTGTGAATTAGTGAGTAAACATAATATGTGTATGTTCATGTGGAATATTGAGATTTATGGATACGTGCATGATGAATATGCTTGGTGATTATCCATATTTGATTATATATATATGTTGTATTGTACATGATGAGTTATAATGAATTGTGGTGAGAAAATGTGGAATATATGTATTTTGTGCTTGTGTATTTGTGTATATATAATTATATGCATTGTTATTATGATAATATTTCTCACCCTTCTGCTGGAATGATGTCCTACATGACATCGTGCAGGTATCAAGGAGTAGTATTGCTCGTAGTTACGAGGTCGCTTTTGGTGTAGCCGTTTAGTGATTTAATTATGTTGGGTCGAGTCATGCTCTGGTCATGTAACACTGGGATCGCTTCGGTTGTGTTTAAGATATACATTATATACTCTATAAACGTGTTTATATCCATTGGAGTATTATGTGTTGCCCTTAGTGCCTAAGTGATGTTGTTTTATGTGATAAAAACAAATGTTTCTTTTATGAAAATTGTGGTATAATTGAATCCGCTGCTACATGCAAAGTGAAGTTTTGTAAAGTATAATTTTATATTGAAATAGTAATGAGCATGACAGGTGGTTTTGATATTTTGAAAGTTATGTGTAATACCCTTTTGTAAATGCATGGAAATTTACTCTGATTATTCATATATTATCCGTGGGGTTTAGAAGGGTGTTACACAGCTTCTTCGTTCGCAAAGTTGGGAAAAACCGGGATTCTTGGTAAGAACAAAACGAGTACCATGACGACACTGGACTACAAGTCTTCGGAGGTCTCCTTCTTATGCAAATCGGTCCCAGTGATGCTACTGTAGCTTGGTGTCAAGGTTCTCGCGGCAAGTTCACCCTGTTTGTTCTAGCGCAATCATATTAAGCCCGTTGTCCATACACTTTCATGGCAAGTCGACCTGTTAGTGAATATGATCTCATTTCTGTTTTTGATCTTCTTCATTGATCATAAGCTTATATCATTGATTTTTCAATGAGTTTTCGTGTCGTTGGGCTAAATGCTCGGGTGAGGAGCACCTAACTTAGAAGGAAACGTGTCTTATATTTTTGGTTATCTAACTTTCTTTTCATGATTTTTCATCTTTTTGGAGATCATACACTTATTTGCATTGGTCGCTCGCTTAGAAGTGTTTTAGGATGGTGTTGACTGCTAGTATAAACTACTTGGGACTGAGTTTGCGTAGACACTTGAGACTTTGGTACACGTAGGTAGTGAAACCGACTCGCATAAACCGGAGATCTAAGGTGTCAGGATGGTACTGGTTTTGTTAGAATTGTCGTCTCCTCAGAATTTCAAAACTTGGTTTGAACTCGGGCGCATTCTCGTGATGCTTTTGCTTTTGAGGAACGAACGGAATTTTTTTGTTTACGTCGAATAACGTGGGGATGTTTGCGTAACGGAAAATGAATATATAAACGAGCTTTATTTGCTAAAAATAGAAAATGTTTGAATAGAAATTACGAAATTCAAAGTACAATGGAATAGGGAATAAACGCTCCGCTCCCACACTATCTCAATCAGTGTCCCCACTGATTTGAAAGAATGCGAGAGGGAGATACAACGGAAATGAAAGTACATAGAAACTGCAAATATAGTAAACAATTAAGGAAAATGATAACTAATCACGTCCTCTGCCTCGGTCACGTCCGCGCTCTCGTCCTCTGGCTCTGACCTGGGCAACTCGGTCCTCAAAACTCATAGCTCCGATGTGGTAGACATAGTCACGGAGTCCTTCGACCTGCAAGGTGAGATTCACCAAGTTCTCAGTAATGGTTTCTTGGCCGGTTTGAAGTTGTTGCATTTGGGTCCGATGCCAAGCTTCGAACTGCTCTGCTCACTGATTCTGCTGCTGCATAATAGCGAGTATCTGGGCTTGCTGGTCGAGAGAGCGGTGGAGGTCTTCTTCTGAGTAGTCGTGCACTGGACGATGGTGGCGGCGGTGGGAGGATGTACCTTCGGAAGGAGGAGGCTGCGATGCCTCCGATTGCTCTGGTCTGTCCAACTCAGCTTGGATTTCGTCGTCAGAACCTTGGGTGTGGTCCTGAGTTGAAGCAGCGGCAGCAAGAGGGGCAGTGAGGTCAAATAACCAGTTGGTACGATCCTCTGGGTGTGTCCGGGTGCGTGAGGGAAGGATGATGCTTCGGACGGTTTTGCCACGCACTATCGGGTGGTACTTGCCGTCGGCTCTGGAACGGATAAGGTGAGAGGCTTTGCAGTGGTCGGTGTCAAGGAACACCGAGGGAATGGCGTGGAGGTGTTGGAGGCGGTCGCCGAGGTTCAGCCCAAGTGCAATGGCAGTGACAATCCCGCCAAAGTAAAATGGCTTGGAGCCACGGTTACAGTTGGCCTGAATGTGGGCCAGGAGGAACGGAGTGGCGTTGATAGGCTCGTTGTTGAAGACGCAGTGGAGGAAGAAGAGTTCTTTCGAGTTCACCTTATGGTTGCTGTCCCTGGCAAAGATTGTGTTGCTCAATGCTCGGTGGAAATACCGGATGGTCGGGTTATGGATATGCGTGACGTGCAGAGAGTCCCAACCATCGGCATTGATGCCGGTCAACTGGTACCAGAGCACGAAGGCTTCATGCTGGAACTGATCGGTGAGGCGGCGGTGAGCATTGTCGCCTCGAGGGAGTTGTAAGATGGCGGCAATCTAGTTCTGGTTCACCTGATAGTTTGTGCCGAACATCCGGAAGCATGCGACACCGGAGTGTTGGCTGAGGTCGCCGCTGGAAGTGACATAGGTAAATGAACTCAGGAACTCGAGAGTGAGTTGTTCGTACGTCGGCAGTGGATTGGTGTATAGGTTCCAGATGCTGGCTCTTTGAAGCATCCAAGTGACGCCTTCAAGGAGTCCGAGCTCCGTGAGCGATGGAATATGTGGATAATGAGTCGGTTGGAGCGACCGTTGATGGAATGCGATGTAGTTGGTCCGCTGTGTTTCGCCAGAGTCACCGTCGCTGAACACAATGTTGCTGATGTCTGGGGTTTCAGTATTTCTCGCCATTGTTGGAAGATTGAGATGGTTCTGAGGATTGAGGTGGTTCTGCGAATTGGGAAAAAAAGTAACAGAAGTGTGGTAGGAAGTTGAGATGGGAGTTGAAATATATGGTGCAAAGTGGGGAAAACGAAAAATTGGAGTGGGGAGGGAGTTGTTGATGATTAGAAGTTGAAAAGGGATGAGTGGGAGAGAAAACGCAACCCCTGTTATATCAGATAACAGTTTTGGGTTCGTGAAGGTCGTCACGTATATGTGACGGTCGTCACCCGCGTGACGCTCGTCAGGATCCTGTGACGGTCGTCACAGCAGCAAAATCTGCAGGACGCAGAATTTTGCTCTGAGGGTGTTCTTGCAGTGACTTTTAGGCCTATTATTGATATGGCAATGCATTATAGTGGCCAATAAACAAAGAAACAACGTAAAAACAGAATAAATAGATAAAGACTATAATTGAAATAAAGAAATTAGAATGATTGTAATGTAATACATGAAGAAATTAACAATGCGAAAATCCAAATGATTAAACGAAACTAAACTAAACCAAACTAAACTAAAACTAGTATCTAGTTTTTTCATGCCTTCAACTCATCGAACTTCCGTGCGTAGTAGTCGAGCTGGTCACAGACTAAGTCCATGAAGACTACTAGTTCGCTGTGTATGCCTGCGATGTCATCTTTTACAGTAGTTAGAGCTGCATCAACATTGTCCAACCAGAGTAGAACAGTATCCATTTTGTCAGTGGTCTCCTCAAGAATAGGCTCAGGATATGTGTTGTAATGCGGAGGAGTCGTAGGGTCTACTTCAGCTTCTGATACAGCATCCTCATAATACATATAGTCGTGTGCCTCAGAGATGTGGTCATTGTCGTACATATAGTTCTGTGGTGTTGACTGAGGTGAAGGAGGTCCCATAGGCTCATCCAATTCATAAAGCCAGTTGTCCTTGTTGTGGATACTTGTCATCTGATGATTAGGCAGTGTGAATAGCTGGACCGGTTTTTCATTTATGAGGTACTCGTAAGGTCCAAGTCCCATAGTGCCTAAAACGCGCCTGTTAAAGCAGAACTGTATATTCATGGGTCGGATGGTGCCAAAATGAGTGCTTGCATTTAAGTGGAATCTAAGGCCGAGCTCGTGGGCAATCATAGTCACGAGGCCTCCTATAAGAATAGGTGACTGTGGGTCCTGAGTGAGGCGTCTGAAAGATCTCATCATGAAAGGCACTGCATTTACTGTACGTCCCTGAGAAGCACAGAACATGATGAATAACTCCTCTTTAGATACTGTAGTAATATTTTCTTCTTTCCCGAAAAGGGTGTGAGCTAGTACCTTATGGAAGTATCTGAAAGCTGGGTTATGAATATCATCATTATACATTCTGTCTGGTTCAGGGTGATAGTCGCCTGTGATTCTACCCCAGAATTGGTCGAGTTCGAAATCGATATCGTCAGCTTCTGCACTGATGAACACATGCGGTCCGCTAGGAAATACTAGGAGGTTAGCTAGTGACATCCTGCTATGGGTTTGGTCCATTCCAAACATTCGAAAGGTAATCAGCTCTGTGTTGGATCCAAAACCATAGTTGGGTAGGTATCTGAAGGAACTAAGGAATTCATAGGTGAGGTCCTTATAGGTAGAAAAACATGTTTTCAAAGCAGTGTTCTTCCAACCCAGTTGATTGAACAGGTATTGAATGCTATCTGTGATTCCTAGTTTATCCATGGTAGACTTATCATAATACAGCGTTAAGGCTATTTCTCTTTCAGTTAGTGCTGCAAATCTTGCCTTTTGAGCTAGTACTCGAAAATGAACCTTTGTGAAGTCGTACTCGGCCATACTCGCAGGTAAGTCGGAGAAAACAGGAGGAATGTTTTGAAGACTTTTAAAATCCTGAAAAGTTTAAAACAGAAGTTTGAAGTCAAGATTTTTTAAAAACAAAAAGCGGTAAAAACAAAAGAACAAAAGAGAAAAATAAAAATAAAAATATGAAAACAAACAAAAGTAAAAAATAGTAGTAATTTTAAGTTTAGAATTTTTTTTAAAGTTTCAAAGTAAAATTTTAAATAAAAAAAAATGAAATACAGTAACAAGGAAAAATGCGGGAAAAGTTGGGTTGCCTCCCAGTAAGCGCTGTTTTTAACGTCTAAAGCCTGACGATAGCTTGGTGACAAGCTATTCGGGTGTTTGAGCTGGAAGCTCAAGCAATGCTATACTGCAGACTTGAGGGTTGTTTTTGTTCTTATTATAATGTTTTAGACGTTGCCCGTTTACGATAAACGGTGCATTCGTCTTATCGGTAATTTCAACAGCTCCACTCTGAAGTACTTTAGTCACTTCATAAGGTCCAGACCACCTAGATTTTAGTTTACCTGGGAAGAGTTTTAATCTTGAATTAAATAGCAATACGATGTCTCCCACACTGAATTGTTTCTTGATTGAACGTTTATCATGCCACTTTTTAGTTCGTTCTTTGTAGATACGGGCATTTTCGTAAGCGTCTAATCGAAGTTCTTCCAATTCGTGTAAGTTCAAGATTCGCTTCTCTCCTGCCTCGGTGTAGTTGAAATTGAGTGTCTTAATGGCCCAGAAGGCCTTATGCTCTAATTCTACAGGGAGATGGCAGGATTTACCGTAAACTAATTTGTAGGGTGTAGTACCTATTGGTGTCTTAAAAGCGGTCCTATAAGCCCATAAAGCTTCATGTAGCTTTGATGACCAATCTTTCCTTGAGGTGGCGACAGTCTTTTCCAATATCTGTTTTATTTCCCTGTTTGAGACCTCTACTTGTCCGCTAGTTTGCGGATGATAAGGTGTAGCTACTCGGTGTCGGACTCCATATTTAGAAAGAAGTTTATCAAAAATTCGCGATATGAAGTGAGATCCGCCGTCACTAATGACGAGTCTGGGTACACCAAATCTAGGAAAGATTGTGTTTTTGAAGAGTTTGATTACTACTCGTGCGTCGTTTGTTGGAGCAGCAATGGCTTATATCCATTTAGACACATAGTCTACAACGACGAGTATGTAGTTATTACCAAAAGAAGGTGGGAATGGTCCCATGAAATCTATTCCCCATACGTCAAAGATTTCTACTTCTAAGATTCCTTTCTGAGGCATTTCATCGTGTCGTGAGATGTTGCTAGTTCGTTGGCATCGATCACATTTTAGAACAACGATGTGGACGTCTTTCCAGAGGTTGGGCCAGAATAAGCCGGCTTGGAGAATCTTAGCGCACGTCTTGGATGTACTAGCATGACCACCATATGGTGCTGAATGGCATTAGGAAATGATATTTTCTATTTCTTCCTCTGGGACACAGCGACGGTATATGTTGTCGGCCCCTCTCTTGAAGAGTAGAGGTTCGTCCCAATAATAGTGTTTCAGATCATGGAAGAATTTCTTCTTTTGCTGATAAGTGAGATCCGGTGGAAGCACGCCTGCAGCGAGGTAATTAACGATGTTAGCATACCAAGGTAATGTGGCTTGGGCATAGACGGCTTCTACGGCTTTTTCGAATTCTGGATCTTCCGAGATTGAGTTGGGTATGTCACTTTCTAATTTGGCTATCAGACGTTCGTACGGGAAATCGTCGTTTATCGGTACTGGTTCGTGTCTGATGCCTTCTATTCGGGATAAGTGATCTGCAACAATGTTCTCGGTTCCTTTCTTATCTTTGATTTCTAAGTCAAACTCTTGTAATAACAGGATCCATCTCAATAGTCTTAGTTTGGCATCCTTTTTGCTTATTAGGTACCTAATGGCAGCGTGGTTTGTGTATATGATAATTTTTGCTCCTACTAAGTAAGAATGGAATTTGTCAAGCGCGAATATAACTGCTAGAAGTTCCTTTTCTGTGGTAGCGTAGTTCATTTGGGCAGGATCTAAGGTTCTACTGACATAGTAGATGGCATGGAGTTTCTTGTCCTTCCTTTGTCCTAGAACTACGCCTATGGCATAATCCTCGCATCGCACATGATTTCGAACGGTAGTCACCAATCGGGGGGTTGCATAATCGGTGCGGTGATAAGGGCTGATTTTAAGGTTTCGAATGCTTTTAGACAGTCGTCGTCGAAGACGAACTCAACATCTTTCATCAACAGGCCGGTCAAAGGTTTTGTGATTTTTGAAAAATCTTTTATAAATCTTCTGTAGAAACCGGCATGTCCTAGAAAACTCCGTATTTCTCGTACGGATTTTGGAGGTGGAGGTCTTTTATGATCTCTATTTTAGCTTTGTCGACCTCAATTCCTTTATTCGATATGACATGTCCTAGGACTATTCCTTGTCGGACCATAAAATGGCATTTTTCCCAATTTAGGACGAGGTTCACTTTTACACAACGTTCTAATACCATTTCTAAGTTTTGTAGGCATCCTTCGAAACTTTGTCCACATACCGAGAAATCGTCCATAAATACTTCCATGATGTCGTCTATGAAATCTGCGAAGATTGCCATCATGCATCTTTGGAAGGTTGCTGGAGCATTACAGAGTCCGAACGGCATTCGGCGGTAAGCAAAAGTACCATAAGGACAGGTGAATGTAGTCTTTTCTTGGTCATCAGGATGAATGAGAATTTGGAAAAATCCTGAATAGCCATCTAGATAGCAGAAATATGAATGTTTGGCTAATCTTTCCAACATTTGGTCTATGAAGGGTAACGGGAAGTGATCTTTTCGTGTGGCCTTGTTAAGCTTTCTATAGTCAATACACATCCTGCTTCCAGTCACGAATCTTTTTGTTATTGATTCGCCTTTTTCGTTTTTAACTACTGTTACTCCTCCTTTCTTGGGTACGACATGAACTGGGCTAACCCATTCACTATCGGAAATTGGATAGATGATTCCTGCATCTAGCAATTTCTTCATCTCTGACTACAGTGCTTAGGATGGGGTTCAGTCTTCTCTGATGCTCTCTAGAGGTTTTAGAGTCTTCCTCTATTGTAATTCGATGCATACAGATCGAAGGGCTTATGCCTTTTAGATCGCTTATGTTATAGCCTAACGCGGTGGGGTACTTCTTTAGGACTTCTAATAGCTTTACGGTTTCTGGTTGTCCTAAGTCGGCGTTGACTATCACTGGTCTTTTTAGTTCATCGTCTAAGAATTCATATCTAAGGTTTTTGGGTAGTGTTTTAAGTTCTAAAGATGGGTTCTTCGGACCTGGCATGTGGTTTGGGGTCAGTGCTAAGCTTTCGCTTAGGCTGTCGTCTTTATACGGTTTACGCCAATCATCGTCTTCAGAAATATCGGGTATTTGAATCTTTATTATTTCTGAATACGTGGTCTCTTCATTTTCAAGTTCTCTTATGCATTCGTCAATTTCGTCTACTAAATAGCAGGTATCGTCTATGGCTGGTGCTTGTAAGAACTTGGTGAGAATGAACTCTATCTTTTCTTCTCCTACTTCGAATGTTAGCCTTCCTTTCTTCACGTCTATAATCGCTCCGGCTGTAGCTAGGAACGGTCTTCCT
Source organism: Lathyrus sativus (assembly GCA_963859935.3). Lineage (NCBI taxonomy): Eukaryota > Viridiplantae > Streptophyta > Magnoliopsida > Fabales > Fabaceae > Lathyrus > Lathyrus sativus. The sequence continues at coordinate 791,972,017 of OZ012735.1, read as the reverse complement.
AGAATAATTGGGGTAACAGTGTCCTCCTTGATGTCCATGATTATGAAGTCGGTTGGGATGTAGAATTGTCCTATGCGTACTGGAACGTTTTCCAGTATTCCGACGGGGTATTTTACTGATCGGTCAGCTAATTGTACGGACATTTTGGTTGGTCTGAGGTCTCCCATATTCAGCTTTTTGCATATAGATAAAGGCATAACACTGATACTGGCTCTTAAATCGCATAGAGCTTTGTCTATCACGAACTTTCCTATGACGCAGGGTATGGAGAAACTACCTGGGTCTTTTAATTTAGGAGGCATGCGGTTTTGAATAATAGCGCTACACTCTGCAGTAAGTGTAACTGTTTCGTTATCCTCGATCTTTCTCTTGTTCGACAGGATTTCTTTGAGAAATTTAGCGTATGACGGCATTTGAGTTATTGCTTCTGTAAAAGGAATAGTAATATTCAGTTGTTTAAGGAGCTCTACAAATTTCTTAAACTGTCCTGAAGTTTTGGAGTTTATTAATCTTTGAGGATAAGGGATAGGTGGTTTATATGGCACTGGAGGTGCTTGAGTTTTTTCACTTGCGGTATCCTCCTTCTCGTTGTCTTCCTTCTTCTCTAACTCGGATTCCTTTTCTGCTTGTTCAGTTGGTTTTTGTTGCATGGCTGAGTTTTCGGTCCTCGGATCGATTGGTTCGTCCAATTCTTTTCCACTTCTTAGTATTACAGCATTTGCTTGGCCTTTTGGATTCTGTTCGAGTTGTCCAGGAAATGTGCCAGTGGGTGCGGCAGCAGAGGCTTGTTGTTGAGCCACTTGTGATATCTGTGTTTCTAGCATTTTGTTGTGGGTGGCTAAAGCGTCTACTTTTCCGGTCAACTGTTTAATTTGCTCGCTAGTGTGTATGTTTTGATTCAGAAATTCTTTGTTTGTTTGAGCTTGAGTAGCTATGAATTTTTCCATCATCAACTCGAGGTTTGATTTCCTAGGTGCAGTCTGAGCAGCAGCTGGTTTCTGATATCCTGGTGGAGCAGTAGGCATTTGCAATGCGTTTTCGCTTTTGTAAGAAAAGTTTGGATGATTTCGCCAACCTGGATTGTAAGTATTTGCGTAAGGATTTCCTTGAGCATAATTTACTTGGTCTGGTGGGATTCCGGCTAGCAATGGGCATTCGGGCGCATTATAAGTGGTACTTCCGCATAACTCATAGTTTGGAGTTACGGCAGCGACGGTTGCAGTGGGGTTAACGGTCATACTATCAATCTTCTGTGCTAGAGCATCTACTTTAGCGTTGAACTTTTCAAGGCTGCTGATCTCGTACATCCCACCTTTCGCTGTGGTTTTCTCTGTTGGAGTGCGTTCACCTCCCCATTGGCAGTGGTTTTGAGACATGTTTTCGATTAGTTGATAGGCTTCGTCGTATGGCTTATCCATAAGTGCACCGCCCGCGGCAGCGTCTATTGTCAATCTGGTATTGTATGAAAGCCCATTATAAAAAGTATGGATTGTCACCCAGTCTTCTAAACCATGGTGAGGACATGTTCTCATCATATCTTTGAATCGTTCCCATGCTTCGTAAAGAGATTCAGTATCTTTTTATCGAAGTCCGTTGATTTGAGCTCTAAGCATAGCGGTTTTGCTTGGCGGAAAATATCTCGCTAAGAAGATGTTCTTCAATTGTTCCCACGTCGTAACGGAGTTGGATGGTAAGGATTGTAACCATGTCCACGCTCTGTCTCTAAGAGAGAATGGGAAAAGACAAAGTCTTATCGCGTCTGGAGTTACTCCATTTGCTGTCACTGTGTCTGCGTATTGTACAAACTTCGTTAAATGCTCGTTTGGATCCTCAGTTGTGTTTCCTGAGAATTGGTTTTGTTGTACAGCTGACAGTAATGATGGTTTCAGCTCAAAATCATTTCGAGTAATAGCTGGGGTAGCAATGCTACTTCTAGGCTCCATCTGACAGGGCGTAGCGTATGCCTTCAGCGGTTTGTTTGCAGGTCCTTCAGATATGTTTGATTCTTCTTCGGATTTGGGAATGGGAGTGAGAGGATCGGGAATGTTATGTTTGAGTTGGTACTCAATGATTCGGCTTCTTAGATGTAAGAAGCGTTCTAGTTCTGCGACTGAAGGTTTCAAGATATCGCCTTGCGGGCGATCACTTGGCATACAATCGGCAGCACTAGTAAAGGAAAAATGAAAATAATTAACCTAGTCTATACGGCGTAACAGAAGGTTACACTATTGACTAAACGGGTCACCGGCAACGGCGCCAAAAACTTGATCGCGACTTTCTATGTCTAATACAACCTAACTGCAAGTGCACAGTCTATCGCGTAGTAATAATAGATATCGATCCCACAGGGACTCGTAATCAAACTAGTGTTCTCGGGAGTTACTATGTTTAGCTAGGTAGATAATGTTTGAGGGAATAAGATTGTCACTAAAGGGAACTAAGAATGTTAATTAAATTATAATTAAGTGAATCGATATGCAGTAATTATGTTCTTCGGGGATTTGACAAGTTACCGGTATACGAACTATTTTTCAGAGTTTATTTAAGCAGAAAATGGTGATCTGAAGACTCTCGCCTCACGATGGTTATTGACGCTAATCATAATTCTAAGGGCCAAACGTACGCTTTCGTGTCCCATTCAGGGTTAAAATTATTTTTTGGAGATCTCTAAGTTCTAATTCATTTTAAAGTGCTTTCGTTGTTATTAAAATGAATGACTAGTGTTTACTATCTGGTCTTGCCGCAACTTTCGCTTGTTGGTTCGTACCTTAATTAATTTCCCACTTTCGTGGCAAAACTACTTTTAAATAAGTTCTCGCTTTCGCGACGAAGTTTATTTAGTAAATTAATTTTAAACACTCAGACCATAAATGACTTTTGAAAAAGACAATTTTTCAACCGGTTATTATCAAATCCCTTCCGAATTATTATTGCATATCGATTACTTTAATTTAGCCAGACATGGATTTGGGAAAAGTAAAACATAAATGAAAACAATAAATAATAGCATGCATCATAATAAAACTGGAATTACGATTAAAATGAGAAACCTGTAAATATTCCAATTGACCTTTGGGCAGATCCTCCACAAATGTTGGCAGGATTCTGGTCTTTGTGCCAATTGATCGTACAACGGAAATAAGAATTACAGAAGAAATGAAAGGAATGCAGAAAGAGAAAAGAGAAACAAATAAGAATATTAAAAACTAGAAAGGTTGCTCTGAAAATAAATTGGCAGCACTTCGTTGTCTGAATGCGGCTCTCTTTCTGAGTTCCCCTTCTTCCCCTTTTATAGAAATGAAATTCTAACGGTTATAACTTGAAGAAGGTGGACTTTGAGGCAGAATTATCAGGGAGTAGTGGTCCACTATTTGGAACTTGGAACTGCTTCTTTCACGTGCATTTGAAGTGGGGCGTTTTTGCCTGCATGACAGTCGTCACAATGTGTGACGGTCGTGACAGCAGCAAAATCAGCATTATGCGCTTTTCATGATATTTTCATCCGGTTTTCGTCCATATTTCATCTGAGATTGCTTCTTTTCTTCATATTGCCTTGTTTAGACATGATCATCGAATACCTGCAAAACATCAGACAAATAACACGGAAATAACCCGAAATCGGATCGAAAACAGTTAAACTTTAGTTGAATTATGCATCAAAATATATATACGATTTCGTGTTATCACTTGGCCTTTAAGAAATTAATCACACCCGTCCAAGAGGAGACTCTTCTTGGATTAGATTCGACTGAGATCTCAAGAAATTTGAAAGGGATGGAGTCTGCACAATAGTTTAGGATGTCTGCACCTGAATTGAGGAAAGAATCAGTGGTATTAATGCCAAATAATTTGCTTTTGAAGAAAAAGATCCCAAAACGAATTGTTTAGGGATTTCTGTTGATTCAATTCCTCTACGTAATTGGAGTTCCGACCATTTGATTTCTAATAGATTGATCTCGTCGACCACCTTCTCTAATTGAATCTCCACCGTGTCGTAAACTTCACAATTCCAAACCTTAAGCCTAGATTTCAGCAGCTTAAGTTTTTCTTTAATAATGAAAGCCATTTTTCCTTTGATATTTATATTTTCCCACTATTCCTCTATGAAACGATTGAACTCTTTATGATCGAGCCAACCCCGGATGAATCTGAAGGGTTTAAGACCTCAATCGATAGAATCACACTTCATCCAATTTGGGCAGTGGTCAGAAATATCACGATGACCAGTTTTCGCACCTATAATTTTCCAAGAGTTCACCAAACCTACTGAAATAAGAAGTCGGTCTAGTTTGTTGCAAATGCTTCCATAAGTATTTCTCCAATTGAATTTACTACCTATGACAGACATTTCTTCAAGATCCAATTCTATAATAAAATCTGAAAATTCTAACATTGCCTTCTTATCTCTGCTATTACATAGACTATTTCTTTCACCACCATTTTTTACCGAGTTAAAATCGCCATCGATATACCATTCACTCGGATCCAATGGGATTTTCTTGGCTAAGTGCTCAATCCACAACTTCCTCTTATTAGATAGAAGGCACGAGGAATAAACGTTAATAAAGTAGCAAACCTTATCTTCTTTTTGAGCACACAAACCCACAAAGCCTTCACCTTCAAAGCTAAAGAGAGGGGAGATAATCCCCCTACTCCATAAAATAAGCATCCCCTCAGATTGACCTACTGAATCTTTTGTTGTTCAATCCCCCTATTTGCTGCCCCAAATACTTTGAACAATCTCACTATTCATCTTCTTAATTTTAGTTTCTTGCAAAAAAAATAAAGATTTGTTTTCCTTCTTCTTAAGATCTGCTAAATCTGTTTCCTCTTAAGAAGGTTACCATAACCTCGCACATTAAAAGTTACAACAATCATGTTAAACTTATAAATTTGGCCACCCTGTTAATCTTTTCTTCTCTGTCTCTCAATTTTATTGATCTGAATAATCCTTTGTAGACTTCATCTTTCTCTATCCCCTAAATTCCTAGTTCCTGCATAGCTAGCCAAACTCTTCCTGCCAACTGATCCTCACAATTAGCCAAAAATCTATGATTGCTTTGCTTGACATCAGAGTCCGACATTTCTTCACAACATAAAATAGAACCACCGGAGTATGTTTGAGAAGACTCAGAGGTAAAACATGAGAGTGAACTTCTCACAAGAGATTTATGGAAAACGATGGGAAAACTAGAATTCAATTTGTGAGGAAAGAGATGTTGAACCATGGCTGATGCAAGACTTTGATAAACTGTTCGCTCTGGATTAAACACACACAATTGGATTGAATTATAAACAGGATTCGGGGGAACCGAAGATGTCCCAACAATCTTCAAAGTTTTCTTCTTGATCTTCTTTTTTAAATGGGCTTTGAGGGAATATGCTTTTTTAAAATTTTCCCACGACCCTTTATAAAGAGGGATACATGAATTGAAGCAACCCGGTCCAGCCAAAGGAAAAATGGGCCTCATCCCCGCAGAGGAATCGTCCAAAGAGGAACATATATCAACCTGGGGACACACCACCCTAACCTCAAAAGTAGTTGGTTTAGCAGACTTGACAGTGACATTTGAGAAGAAATGAGAAGAGCTGACATTGTTCTCCACTTTCGCAACATGGGGATTATCCTTAGGATCAGAAATGGCTACCCCTACATCACCATTTTTTAAATTAATATTTGATAAGTCAACTCTGTGTTTTCTACCTGAAGAACCTCCAAGCCACCCTATGTAACACCCATTTTAATTGTTTAGTCTTTTTGGTGATTATTTTATTTGGTGTGCCCTTAGGTGGGGTGTGTTTGAGTATGTGTTGGTAATTATCCTTGATATGTAAGGATTAGTCGTGGTGACGTGGAGGGAGTATGATAATATAATAATTAATAGTAATATTGGTGGTATTATTATTATTATTATTATTCGTATTAATAATATTATTTTGGTGGAATATTATTATTATTCATATTATTACTATTATTATGAATATAATTATTAGTGGGAGAATAATATTTGTAGTATTATTATTATTGGATTTAAATAATAAAATAAGAAATAAGGGATTAAAGGAAATAGAGAAGTTTTTGGGAAAGAGAGGAGAACACGATAAACTGCTAGAGAAAGGATTTTGGGAGAAGAGAAAGGAAGTTACGATAAACAATTTTGGGAGAAAAAGTGAGAAGAAGATCAAGGAGGAAGAGAAAGAGGCTAGGGTTGTCAATCCTTCAAGATCCTTCAACGATTGAGCAATTAATCAAGGTAAGGGGGGAGAAACAGATTGGGATGGTATTTACATGAAATTGGGTAGAGGGGATTCCTTAACCCCGTAGGTATTCCGATGAATATGTGTGAATTGTTGTTATGATGTTGATTGTTGTTGTTTATAGTGAAATATATGTATATGATGATACGTTGATGATTTGTTGTTACCACTGATGAAGGGGTGTTATTGTTGGTGAGTTCCTATATAACCTTTGGGGTTTGGATAATGACCATGAGTATTAGTGAGGTTCTGTATAATCTCTGCGGCTTTGGCAGTGACCATGATATAGGTTCTGGGGTATAATTCCTATAGTAATAATATGAACATGAAATAGGTTCCGAGAGGAAAATTAAGGAGCATATAGGTTCTGAGTAACTCTGAGAGTGTCGGTAAAGTATCTGATGTTGGTGTTAGAGTAAGCATTATAGGTCGATTGGCAAGTATGATATTTGTGATTTGTAGTACTGATAGAGTAGGATATAGAAGTGGCAAATTAGGCTTGAATTGGAGTAAGGTAGCAGTTCTGAACAGTGGAGATTTTGGGGTATCGCAGCATTCGCTGGGTTTCGCCTGGCGAGTGTTAGCAAGCAGTGGCGAGTAACTCCAAATAAACTCCCAGACCTAAAGGGTATAAAGTTCGCCTGGCGAATGTGGCCAGCGAGGCTTCTCCAGCAGGTTCGGCCGGCGAGCCATAGCGAGCATTCGTTGCGGGGCTTCGCCTGGCGAATGAGCCAGCGAACGTGACAGAAGAATGTGGTTTTTGGGTATTGTTTTGCCTTGTGCATTAGCTGTGTAGTACCCTTAGTTCATGTTGAGTGTAGGGATGATGGATGGATAATGTGAGGTGCATAGGTGGTGATCAGAAGTGAATTCTGTATCGCTTGAATTAAGCGGATGATTGGTGGAAGTGTGTATGATATGGAGTATCGTGAGGTGATCATTATGATCGTGTGTACCCGATTGTTGGGGTATGAGTATAGTTGTTGTTGGAGAGTGAACCTTCTTAATATGTGGACTAATGATATAGTTGATTGGGGTATGCATGTGATGAATATATACTTGGTGTTAATAGTTGAGTTACATAATATTGAATGTAAATAAAATGATTAGATTGATGTGGGAGATGTGCGAGGTACGGTGAGTTGATCAGGAGGACCGTATCGAGTTAACTTCGTTAATACAAATGAGTGGTGTGTAATAGATATATGAGGTAAGATGGTGTGGTTAGTAGGATCGTGTATACTAAGATGAATTAACATAATGGACTAGCGTTGGACGGTGGAATATTATATTGCTTGAACTAAATTGTGGTAATAGATTGGTGTGTAGTATGTATGAGATACGGTGGTAGGGTCAGGGAGATCGTGTAGCTTTTATTAAAGCAATTACTTGATTAGGAGATGTACGAATGACGTACAGTGTTGGGATCAGGGAGATCGTGTGAACTTAATTATAATAATAGTTCGATGTGTAAGCATGTATGATGTATGGTGATGTGATATGTGGATTGTGTGCACATTGCGTGCTTGTGTGAAATTTGTATGCATTTGGTGTCATGCATATTATGAAGTGTTGGTGGAATGAGTCATTGCTCGAGGGAGTGTATGTGATCCATTCGTATTCCTTTGAGTGGGGAATTGGTGGGGACGGATCATGGCCAAGGGTGGGTGTATGTGATCTATCCTGGTTCACATGGAATGAACCAATGAGTCAGTACCGCATGCATGGTGTTGCGTTGCATATTTGCATTATGATGTATTATGTTGATTGGTGGACTATATGTCGTGTTTGGTGAATGTTGGGTGATGATTGATATGACTGTTGTAGTTACTACCTCTATTTCATGTATGTAATTACCAATATATTTTGATCATGTTTTATCACCCCTTTGTTGTTGTTGTGGTCTGTGCTTCCTCGGAAGTACAGATAATCCAGGTACATAGCTAGCTTGGATAGCGGTGTGCGAGTCGAGTCTTAGGATGCTCTGATACGTAACACGGGATATGAGTGTTTTAACTGTTTTGTGTCAAACTTGTTGGAATCCTGTAACGTATCACATTTTGGTGAATTATAATAATAAAGATTTTATGTAATCTGGCGGATGGCAAAGAATGTTGAAATAATAATTTCTGCTGTTTTTTTTGGTGAAAACTCTGATATTTACTTATAATGTTTGTATTTTATTTAATTTGGGAAGTGGGGTGTTACAATTGGTATCAGAGCAGGTTGGTCCGTCCGGACAATGTTGTCTAGTGTTGTTGTTCCCTGGTATGCGACATGTGTGTAAAAACACTGTCGGTACGTGTTGTTGTTTAACTTTGTTGGTAGAAGTGGAATGATTCCACTGGGGGAGAAGTTTGTATTTCTCCGGAATGCTGCAGTGTTTTGGCTCAGTGGGTTGAGGAACGCTCTTATAGTTTGGTAAAGATGGTTTGTACCCCATCATGATTGTCGGCTGTTGTCGCTTGCGCGAAAATAAGGTGCCGGCAAAACAGAAGAGTCGCCACCTTTCGTTATTTATCCCTCAGAGCGGGAAAGGAAACGATCGGAAAAACCTGACGAATAAGGGTAAGACAAGGTCGTCGCAACCATTGTCTGGGTTCGGGAGTCGGTTACGCAAGGGGAAGGTATTAGCACCCCTCACGTCCGTCGTACTCGACGGGATCCTCGCTTGTTTGTTTACTTGGACGGGTTGGTTATAATCTATCTACCTATCAAGGTTGGCTGAAAAAGAAAAGAAAAATGACTCGGCAAAGCGTCGCGCTTTATGCCTACGTATTCCCGTCTGGAACGAGAAAATCAGAGTCAACGTAGTTCGGCTAACTACGGGTGAAGGGGGAAAGGTTGCTCGCTAGGACGTCGCATCCTATGCCTACGTACTTTCATCTAGTATGAAAGATCAGAGCAAACGTAGTTCGGCTAACTACGGGTTATCTCCTAAAAGAAGTGTTCTTTATTGTTTGCGATTTCAACCGCACTAGAGACTATGACCTGAGAGTGAATGCGCCGCATGTCACCCAAAGGGTATCATACTAATCATCCATCCTCAGATAGCTTAAGGCTCGTAACGTACGAAGAGAAATCATTCATGATTACTGTATCTTAAACTGCTTTGAGATGAGAAGAGAACAGGCCCAACTAGGAGGGAGACTATCAAGTCCTACTGTTATCATGCCATGGATTCATCCTATGGTTGAGGTTTGAACAGGGAACTCCTGGATGTTGTCATGCATAGGTTTCGACCTAAAAGTCTATCATCAAATCCTCATCAGAAGAAATGAGAGTCCTAAGGGATCATGTCAATGATACACCAAAACAGATAAAAGCATCAGCTTTAACAGTAAAATGCATGCAATGCAAGTGAGGGAGGAAATGTGTGTGGGGCTTCAGCCTCCACAAGCTCATCTCAACCTCAAGCCAGTCATGAAATAACAGTAATCATACTGAAAATAAACAACATGCTATCAAGCAATATACAGATAAAAGAAATGAAGTGCCATCAGGCAAACAAAACACATGCTTGAGAAAGAAAGAATCTACTCTCTAACTCTAACCTTAACACAGAATCCTGATCAAATCTAAGCAAAGCCCTAAAGCAAAACCTAACCAAAAGAAATCAATCCCAGCCTTCAAGCTTCAGAACAAGCTTACCAAAGACAGGGAGCTAAGTAAGCAGACTCATAGTGTCTTCCTCAGGAAAGCACTAGGAGGTGTATACTCAGGAATCATATCCTATGTGGCTCAACCACTGTGATCAGTTTATATTCCTCCTCAGGAGAAATTAAACTCACAAGCAGGCTCCAACATCACTGGATATTTAGGAAATCCTATCTGAACTAGTGGAACTAAGTGAACAGACTCATAGGACCTTCCTCAGGAAAGTACTAGGAAGCTTTCACTTAGGAGTTGTATCCTATATGGCTCAACAACTGTGATCAGTTTACATTCCTCCTCAGGAGAAATTAAACTCACAAGTTGGCTCCAACATCATTGGATACTTGAGAAATCCTAGATCAACTAAGGGAACTAAGTGAACAGACCCACAGGACCTTCCTCAGGAAAGTACTAGGAGGCTTCCACTTAGGAGTTGTATCCCATGTGGCTCAACAACAAGTGATCAGTTTACATTCCTCCTCAGGAGAAATTAAACTCACAAGTTGGCTCCGACATCATTGGATACTTAAGAAAGAGGTGAGAAGAAAGAATGAAAGTCATTCATAGTGCCTTCCTCAGGAAAGTACCATGAACTTCCCTCAAACTTCAGGATCTCAAACCTCACAGACGGGGAACAAGCCAAGCTCTGAGTCTCTGAATCTTGATCTACAATCTTCTCTTCATGATGCTCTCCATCAACATCTTCAAGGCAACACAATCCCCTCAACAAATTCCTCACAATGAACCCCAAAGATGAACAGATAACCACAGCACAGACAAAATCAATAGGCAACTTCAGAAAATACCTAAAAATACTAAACCAAGGGGGAAAAATCTAACAATTATTCACAAGGGTCCTCAACACCTACTCATAACATCTACATAGGCCTCTACCTAAAAATCAAGACAAAACTTAATCAAAGAAAGGAATTCTCACCTAAGCACAACCTAAACCCTAATTAGGATACCCTAAATCTACCCTAATTAAACTAATCAAAATTTAATTCTAAAATTCTAGAAAAAATCCTATGGGGAACTATGATTCATCATCTAATTGCACAAAAAAGAATGGATTAAAAACCCTAAGGGAAGGTCCTAAAACAATTCCTACAAAATCATGATACAAAAACTAAACATTATAAAAGCCATTTAAGAGAAAAATCTATTAAAAATGTAAAATGAAAATAAAATGGAATTTTATTGTTTATTAATTTTCTAGACAGAAATGCTAACATGATGCAAAAACAAGCAATTAAAAATATTAATTTTCCTAATTAATATGAATTTTTTAATATGCAGGAAAATAAAAGAAATAAAAATAACATGAAATGGGAGAGGGGTGTGATCAGTAGAGATATTAGGTGTGTTATGCGTGTGGGCTTGAATTGGGGGGGTTCCATTAGCATAGCGCGCAGGCCCATGATGATCAGAAAACAAAACTACAATGAGGATGCACGGGGGGGGGGGGGGGGGGGGGGGGGGGGGGGGGTGAGTTCTAGTAAGGATATCATGCTATACGGAATTGGGCCTCCAATACACGGGTGCGAAAAGCAAAAAATGAAGGCCCACTCCCCCCACTTAAATGAAACGCAGCGCTTAAGGGGGGAGGGAAAGTCTTACCAAATTCATCTTTCAATCTCGGCCGTGGGATCATCCTAGGAGTCCATAGTCAACATGCTTTTGGGTGGTGGAGATTATCTCTTCTCCAAATGATTATGAAACTTAGGGTTTGCTTCCATTAAAATACCATGCACATACACAACTTCCACCATGCGGTTCTCCTTCCACACTCAACGAAATCACACGATTCAAACACCAAAGTCACTCCAAATCTTCCCCTCTACACGACTATATCATTGGATTGTATTGAAACTCCCTCTACCATGAAAACCGCGCGCAACAAGCTCTTGCATCCATGGAAATGGTCTGAAATTTTTCATCAAGATTCTCACTCAAACTTACATCAAACTAAACTACACTCCATGGTGATGATTCTGAACTATAAACCTAAGCTTCTAACGCCCTAATCATGGAGTTCTATGCCAATCAAGATTCAAGCACCTGCACTAAGTTGTCTCTAAACAGCACCAAAGTTATCTAAACTAACCTCCTAACATCCTAGATCAAGATTATGCTAATGAATCTACACGAATCTACTTAAATTAAGCAAGTGGAAGCAAAATGCACCTTGAGCAAAATGTGATGGATGATGAGGAATCTCTTGGATCTTGATCTTGTGAGGCTTGGATCTTGCTCTCCTTTTGCTCTAGATGATTCTGTATGCACGAGTTTGTTGAATTTCCTCTTGAATCTTGATCTTCAAATCAATTTGCACTTTGGCGTATTCTTGATGAAGCACACGAAATTGATCACTTTGCACCACAAACTTGCTTGAATTCTCCTTAATGATGCTGATCCAGTATGAAGAAATGAAAATTAATGTGAATTGATGAAGAAATTGGTGAATGGAAATGATTTTGCAAGTTTGAAGAATGAGAGAAAAGTGAGAGAATTCTATAGTGATTTTGCAATAATGAAGATTCCCCCTTGCACCAATCTGATTTTATGAACTTATAGGGCTCAAATGGGTGCTTCTAGATCCATCTTACAACTTCCCTTGCCTTCCAACTTGGATTGATTTTTGAAATGTTTCTTAAAATGCAAGTAACCATGGATATCTTCCTTTTTTCCAACTAAGCTCAAAAAAGTGTGTGAACCATTGTTTCTAAAATGTCTTTTGGACCCAAAATCATATATGGGAAGTCTCCATTTGGACTTGTAAATCTCTCAAACCATTTTTCCTTTTGACTTTATTTAAGTTATAAGCCATTTTTAGTTCATTTTTGACCAATCATGTAATCTCATGCTATGAGCTTTTCCAATAATTTGTGACCTTCTTTCTAGACTTAAAATCACATTTTGAGCAACTTTCATGTTTTGAGTTTTTCCATTTGAGGCTTGGAAATAGGAGTTTTAGGCATTGGCTAAAATGACCTATAACTGACAAATGACCAAAATACCCCTGTCTTGTTCAAACCATAAGTTGAGTTCCACAAATCCAATCAAGGACTTCTACCACTCAAATTAAAGCTAAGAAGATCCTCTTCAACATTCATGTTGACCAAGAAACCATAGGAATCATCCTACTAGGGCAAAAGTTGTCTGCAAGTTGGGTGACTTTCAAGGACCTAGATTCACACACCTCTGCTGACCTGTAACTTGTCAAAACCATAACTTGAGCTCTGTAACTCCTATCAAGGACTTCCACCACTCAAATTAAATCTTAGAACAAGCTCTACAACATTCATGTTGTGGGGAAGATGAGATATCAATCACATTTAGAGCTAAAACTGCCTGGAAGATAGGGATCAAATTAGGGTTTTTTCACTGACAATCCTTGGAGACCCTAACTTGAAACTTCTCAAACTCCTCAATCATGATGAGTTGGTCTAGGAATCCTCTTTATACCATCTCTATGCATCATTCCATGATCTCATGGCCCTTGGATTAGATCTCAACCTGCTCCAAATCTTCAGCTGATCTAGGGTTGACCCAGTCAAAACCCTAATTCTACCATTCATGGTTGAATCTTCTGAATTCTTGCATAATGACTTCTCTGGGCTTTATGAAAGCTATCAAGACATCTCATAGGATTTCTCAAAACATCAAGTTTATTCTCAAAGTCTCAGAATCATCTGAGGAGCACCCACAACTTTCAAACTGTGAAGCACACAACCCTGGTTTCAACCAATTCTTCTGAGGATCTCCTGAACTTTCTGATGAAGGTATCCACTAATGAATAAATGATTGTTGGTCAAATTTTGGGGTGCAACAGCTGTCTATTGACAAATTGAGGAACTTATCACCCTTAATCTCTTATTAATAGTAGACGAGATTGTGTTGGATGGGATAGACGTGTCTTGCAAGCTTAGATGGCGTGAGTAGTGAAGTGTTTTGAGTTAAGCTAAGTGCTTAGGAGTTGTTTTGATGAATCGGCACGGGACGGCGTTGAAATGTCTAACTTTGATGGAACTTCGAGTGTTAAGGAACGTGTGGAAGTTGGTGGTTTGCCGAATTAATTATGGTTGTCTGGAAGTATCCTAATAAGATAGTGATATATAGCCAGAATGTGGAGTAGAGTTGTAATCGACTTAGTTACGGGAACTAGTTCGATATTGAGAACTTCGTATTATACGTCTGTTTGAATGGTCAAGGAATTAATTGGCTTGAGTGGTTTTGAGGCTTGTGTTTGGAGTGTGTGCTAAGGCAGCAGATTGTAAGGTCGAGTGTATGGTGAACAGTGATTTTTGGGTGATTATGATAAGGGGTCGGCGTGGAATGCAATATTAGTGTACTTGAGTTTTAAAATATTTCAAGTTGAAAATGTGTTCAATGGCTTCCTAAGTATGAAATTGTTGTCGTACGTCGAATTCTGAGATCACATCTTTTTACGGAATCGAAATCGGACATACGGAAGTCAGGAAACGGTCGGAAATAAAATTTTGGACTGTCATGTTCGCCTAGCGAAGTGTCTTGGGCAGAAAAATGTCGTTTCGTATTTTTGTCGTAACGGGAGAACCGTAACTCGGAATGATGCACGGTTCGAAGCGTTGGAAAGCTAATCCGATGATCCATGTGATGGTGAAGTAGTGGAATGGATTTAAGTTACTTATTGATGGAATATATTTGGATTTTGTAGTAGATGCAGAACGTGTGGTTCGTGTTTCCGCCGTAACTCACGAATTAAGTGTCGGTTTGACATGGGATGTTCCATACTTGTTTGAGCAAGACAATAGATGTGTTAATCGATGATATTTGGATATATTAGATTAGTATAGAGGATCATGTTGAGCATCGGGAACTTGAGTTATCAGTGTCGGAGTAGAAGCAGCCTATACAATTGTGAAGAAAGTTTTAAAAGAGTTTTGAGAGAGCTGTCAAGAGCTCGTGGGTTGATTTTTGCTGAATCTGAAAGAACTATTTGTGATGTTTTGTGATGTCTTGTTGATATGATTGGGAGGTATGTTAAGTGCAACATCAGCAGGTTTTAGTTATGCTTTAAGGCAACTTAAAGTACATAAGAGGAATTATCCGACAAGTGATTTAGAATTGGTTGTTATTGTGGTTGCGCAGGAGTTTGGAGGCTACAATTGTTTAGTTGAGATTTGAGATATTTTTTATTCTCGAGAGCTTAAGGTATTTATTTGATTTGACAAAGTTGAATACGAGGCAGAAGAGATAATTGGGACTTCTGAAGGATTATGGTTTTGAATCGAATTACCATTCGGGTAAAAGCAGTCGTAGTAATTGATGCATTGAACTAGAAATCCTTGCATATACCGATGATGATGATGATGGTGAGAAGAGTTGGAACTGATTGAGCAATTTTGTGATATGAATTTGGTTTATGAAGAGACTTCTTACGGAGTTAAGCGTGGTATGTTGGACCTTACTAGTAGTATTCTTGATGATATTCGAGAAGGTCAGAAATCTGGTTTGGGTTGGTAGATTGAATTGAATTTAATGGATTAGAGTCGAAGAGATGACTTTTGGACCAATGGAATTGGTACCATGAGATATCGTGATAGAGTTTGTGTTCCAGATATTATTGAGTTGGAATAAGAGTATTATTGAAATAGGACTTTGAGGTAGATTGAGTATCCATCCCGTTGCTATGAAGAGGTAACCGGATTTGGAAAAATTATTCTGATGATCATAGATGAAGAGAGAAGTGGTTAAGGTTGTATATGCTGGTTAGGATTGTGGAAAGTCGAAGATTGGGCATCAGAGACTGTTGGGTCTGATGCAACCGTTGAATATTCCAGAGTGGAAATGAGATAGTATTTATATGGATTTTGTGTCGGGTTTGCCGAGGAGTGTGAGAAGAATATAATTTGCCTTGGAAAATGGTGGGAGGATTGATTAGATCAACTCATTTTATGTCAGCGGGAATTAATCATTCTATGATGAAACTAGCTGAGATGTATATTGAGGAGGTTGTGAAGGCGTATGAGATATCGACGAATATTGTGTCAGATGAAAGTCTAGGAAGTACACCGAGATTCTGGGAAAATTTGCAGACGCTTTGGATACTAAGTGGAGGTTGAGTTCAGTCTATCATTCGTGAACAGATGAACAGACAGAGAATACTATCCGGTCTTTAGAGGATTTGCTGAGAGCTTGTGTGTTGGATCAAGGTGGATCGTGGGATAGTTATTTGTCGTTGGTTGAGTTTACCTACGATGATAGTTATCATTCTAATATCATAATGGCGCGGTATGAGACTTTGTATGATAAGGAGTGTAGGACTTCTTTGTGTTGGTATGAGCCAGGCGAGAGTGTTGTACTCGGACCTGAAATTGTGCAAGAGACGACTGAGAGGTCAAGAGGATCCAAGAACGAATGTGTTTTGAGAGTTACGCTGGTAAACTGGTGTTGGTCGAGCTTTGAAGTCTCGGCAGCTCATGCTGTGTTTTGTAGTCTGTGTGAGAGTGGCATGGTGAAGTTCAGCGAGAGGCAGTGTGACCTGAAAATTGGAGATCCGGATGCGGGAAGCTTATCCGGAATTGTTTCCATCAGGTAATTTTCGAGGACGAAAATAATTAAAGTGGGGGAGAGTTGTAACACCCATTTTAATTATTTAGTCTTTTTGGTGATTATTTTATTTGGTGTGCCCTTAGGTGGGGTGTGTTTGAGTATGTGTTGGTAATTAATAGTAATATTGGTGGTATTATTATTATTATTATTATTATTATTATTATTATTATTATTATTATTATTATTATTATTATTATTATTATTCGTATTAATAATATTATTTTGGTGGAATATTATTATTATTCATATTATTAATATTATTATGAATATAATTATTAGTGGGAGAATAATATTTGTAGTATTATTATTATTGGATTTAAATAATAAAATAAGAAATAAGGGATTAAAGGAAATTGAGAAGTTTTTGGGAAAAAGAAGAGAACACGATAAACTGCTAGAGAAAGGAGTTTGGGAGAAGAGAAAGGAAGTTACGATAAACAGTTTTGGGAGAAAAAGTGAGAAGAAGATCAAGGAGGAAGAGAAGGAGGCTAGGGTTGTCAATCCTTCAAGATCCTTCAACGATTGAGCAATTAATCAAGGTAAGGGGGGAGAAACAGATTGGGATGATATTTACATGAAATTGGGTAGAGGGGATTCCTTAACCCCGTAGGTATTCCGATGAATATGTGTGAATTGTTGTTATGATGTTGATTGTTGTTGTTTATAGTGAAATATATGTATATGATGATACGTTGATGATTTGTTGTTACCACTGATGAAGGGGTGTTATTGTTGGTGAGTTCCTATATAACCTTTGGGGTTTGGATAATGACCATGAGTATTAGTGAGGTTCTGTATAATCTCTGTGGCTTTGGCAGTGACCATGATATAGGTTCTGGGGTAAAATTCCTATAGTAATAATATGAACATGAAATAGGTTCCAAGAGGAAAATTAAGGAGCATATAGGTTCTAAGTAACTCTGAGAGTGCTGGTAAAGTATCTGATGTTGGTGTTAGAGTAAGCATTATAGGTCGATTGGCAAGTATGATATTTGTGATTTGTAGTACTGATAGAGTAGGATATAGAAGTGGCAAATTAGGCTTGAATTGGAGCAAGGTAGCAGTTCTGAACAATGGAGATTTTGGGGTATCGCAGCATTCGCTGGGTTTCGCCTGGCAAGTGTTGGCGAAGGTTCGCCTGGCGAGTGTTAGCGAGCAGTGGCGAGTAATTCCAAATAAACTCCCAGACCTAAAGGGTATAAAGTTCTCCTGGCGGATGTGGCCAGCGAGGCTTCGCCAGCAGGTTCGCCCGGCGAGCCATAGCGAACATTCGCTGCGGGGTTTCGCCTGGCGAATGAGCCAGCGAACGTGACAGCAGAATGTGGTTCTTGGGTATTGTTTTGCCTTGTGCATTAGCTGTGTAGTATCCCTTAGTTCATGTTGAGTGTAGGGATGATGGATGGATAATGTGAGGTGCATAGGTGGTGATCAGAAGTGAATTATGTATCGTTTGAATTAAGCGGATGATTGGTGGAAGTGTGTATGATATGGAGTATCGTGAGGTGATCATCATGATCGTGTGTACCCGATTATTGGGGTATGAGTATACATGTTGTTGGAGAGTGAACCTTCTTAATATGTGGACTAATGATATAGTTGATTGGGGTATGCATGTGATGAATAGATACTTGGTGTTAATATGTGAGTTACATAATATTGAATGTAAATAAAATGATTAGATTGATGTGGGAGATGTGCGAGGCACGGTGAGTTGATCAGGAGGACCGTATTGAGTTAACTTCGTTAATACAAATGAGTGGTGTGTAATAGATATATGAGGTAAGATGGTGTGGTTAGTAGGATCATGTATACTAAGATGAATTAACATAATGGACTAGCGTTGGACGGTGGCATCTTATAGTGATTGAACTAAATTGTGGTAATAGATTGGTGTGTAGTATGTATGGGATACGGTGGTAGGGTCGGGGAGATCGTGTAGCTTTGATTAAAGCAATTACTTGATTAGGAGATGTACGAATGACGTACAGTGATGGGATCAGGGAGATCGTGTGAACGTAATTATAATAATAGTTTGATGTGTAAGCAAGTATGATGTATGGTGATGTGATCTGTGGATTGTGTGCACATTGCATGCTTGTGTGAAATTTGTATGCATTTGGTGTCATGCATATTATGAAGTGTTGGTGGAATGAGTCATTGCTCGAGGGAGTGTATGTGATCCATTCGTATTCCTTTGAGTGGGGAATTGGTGGGGACGGATCATGGCCAAGGGTGGGTGTATGTGATCTATCCGGGTTCACATGGAATGAACCAATGAGTCGGTACCACATACATGGTGTTGCGTTGCATATTTGCATTATGTTGATTGGTGGACTATATGTCGTGTTTGGTGAATGTTGGGTGATGATTGATATGACTGTTGTAGTTACTACCTCTATTTCATGTATGTAATTACCGATATATTTTAATCATGTTTTCTCACCCCTTTGTTGTTGTTGTGGTCTGTGCTTCCTCGGAAGTACAGATAATTCAGGTACATAGCTAGCTTGGATAGCGGTGCGCGTGCCGAGTCTTAGGATGCTCTGATACGTAACACGGGATATGGGTGTTTTAACTGTTTTGTGTCAAACTTGTTGGAATCCTGTAACATATCACATCTTGGTGAATTATAATAATAAAGATTTTATGTAATCTGGCGGATGGCCAAGAATGTTGAAATAATAATTTCCGCTGTTTTATTTTGAAAATAATCAATAAAGAATTTCGGTGAATTTTTGGTGATGTAATATCCCACTATTTTGGTGAAAACTCTGATATTTACTTATAACGTTTGTATTTTATTTAATTTGGGAAGTGGGGTGTTACACCCTACGCATGGGTTACTATGATAATCCTCTTCCTCAGATTCCAAGATAACTTCAGGTGTAGTTTCATCGTCGGGGCTTCTGTCGGAGCCCGATGAAGATAGACTATTTCTTCTTCCTCTGTCTTTATCATTAGGAATCATTAACCTCAAGGGACCAATGTTATCCTCCATAATTTTGACTCTAATTTCCACTCCATTCACGTTGAACCTCAAGATTTCATTAATTACCATGGCACAACTAGATCTAACCATGAGTCTAGCAACATGGAATATGGTCTAATTCATTGTCACTTCATCCACACAGACATAGGTTCCAAATGGTTGCCATAAAAATTCAAAAAAGCTTGGTGTCCATGCAAAGGCTGGAATCCCGAAGCACCTCACCCAAGTTATTCTCTCATTATCTATATCTTTCATTTTCCATGGTCTTACTTCTTTAAACTATCGATCAAGCCAATTACCACCATCTTCTAAAAGAGCTTGTATTTCCCCCTCTACCATTTCTTTGAGAAGATAGTAGTTTGCACCAAACGGAGTTGCTTTAAGAGAGAAATAACCTTCCAAGTTAAAATATTATTGGATGTTGTAGGTCATACCCGGGTTTTCCACCACTCCAATATAAGCTTTCTTAAAGCTTTGTAGTTCCAAATCTTCCACAATGAAAGAGTGAACCGAGGACTTAACCACCGGAGGAGGGATGCCGCAACCCTCAAATTTAACAACTTGAGCAAAGGAAGACTTCCCACCAATGTAGCCACCTTGAAGAAAGCCATGAGTGACACTAGGGAAGAGAAAACAACAAGGAGGTTTCGAGAGACGGTGTAGTGGAGTTCAACACGATGAAGGTTTCTTGTGAGAAGAAAAAGGAGGAATGGACAAAAGTGTGGTATCGAGTGAGGAAAACTAAACTAGACGGCGAATTTAGTAGACAAGGTTTCAACTTCAAAGCTCTTGAAGTCAATGAACCGGCAGGATCTCATGTCAAAGAGGAGCAATCGTTTTTCTTCACAGAATTCCCGGAGAACCTTAGGGCTAAAGATGTTTTTTAGGATTATGGGGAAATAGAGGAAGTCTTCGTCCCATCCAAAAGAGACAAGAGAGAGAGAGAGAGAGAGAGAGAGAGAGAGAGAGAGAGAGAGAGAGAGAGAGAGAGAGAGAGAGAGAGAGAGAGAGAGAAAATGTACAGTTTCTCAAGATTTAGTGGAGTTAAAAATGTAAGAATGTTGGCCGCCAAAATTGATAATATATTTTTTTGGCAAGTCCACGCTTTACACAAATGTTCCTAGATTTCATAGGTCTTTGTCTAACACTGAGAAGAAAACATCTGCTCTATCGAAGAAGGATTTTGGTGCTTCTTTCAATCGTGATAATTAGAAAAATACATATCATGTTACTACTTTATTCAATGGCCAAGATAAAAAAGTAGAATAAAAATTCATTTTTAATTTAAATTTTTTTATTATAAATGAAACTTAAATTTCTAAAACAAACATAAATATGAATATAAAATTTATTATAAATTTTAAAAAAAATCCACCTAGAGATATATCTTAATATATTTTCATGCTAAATAATAACATATTTATTTGTAAAAATAAGATTATTAAAAAAAATTTCAATTTTAAATACAATATTAAGTTTTTTTCAATTATATCTCTTAAATAATACAATATTACTTACTTTATTCTTAATTATACTATATTTTAGTATAAAGTGTATTGAGGTTGTAAAAAAATTTTATACAATCATTTAATAAATAATTTAAAATTTTCAATTTAATTTAACAAGATACATAATCGACGATCATTGATCGATAATATAAAATTAATTTATATTGACGTGCATCATCCATTTTCTTTTTACTATATATTAATGATAAAAAATGAATAAACTAATACATGAATGATAAAGACACTTACATAAAAAAAAAAGTCCTTCATCTTTCATTTATACATATTTTTTTAAAGCGAGGTCATAGTCAATAGATTCATTATAGGATAATGTCATCTAAAGTGGTTACGTGCAGAGTATGTTGCATTGATTCAAAATAACATGCAAAGTATAATACTATAAGTATTATTAACGACAACCAAATAATGTTGTGCTTGTTGTATAATGTTGAAAATGATGACTAACATGAAATCGCTCGTGTTATGAGTAATAACCACCATGTTAATTTGTATCGATAAAGTCATAACAAGAATGTAAAATAAATGAGAATTAATAAAAGGTCGTGATTTGTGTACAAGAAAAGTAGATATGATATGGTGGGTGACATATCAGATAAAATTATGATGTGTGTATACATTTTTAAACTCTCGTGTAAAATCTTTTACAATGTGTTTCACGTAAAAAAAATATATTTAAGATGTTAATGGAATTAGGTTTAATCAAATATTTGAATGTTTAGTGAAGATTAATTGAATTAGAAATATTCAAATAAAATAAAGACAAATATTTCTCAAATAATGTTAAGTTTTAGACGAATCAATGATTATAATTTTATTAATTGGGATAATTTATACAGAATATGATCAGAAACCACATGTGGAGATTCCAGACAAATTTTAAAGCAAGACCTTTATAAAGGTGAATTTTTATTTTTCCAATAGAAAAAGTTGGTACAAATTGTATCTTAGAGTAAAATATTTTGAAAAAACTATAAAAAGTTATACTATTTAAAAAATAATTAAATATGATGAAATTAATGTTATTGGATGGTTGTTTGAAGATATTGTAGGAATATATTTGTAAAAGTTCATAATATAGTGATTCAGAACCAAGTCTTACAAGGCGTCCACTTTAAAATATACCATTAAGACGTAACCTCCACTCAATAAATGACTTGCCTTGATGAGAAACGTGAGAGTGACATGTATATAGTTTATAATTATATATGCAAGAAGTTTTGGTCATGATTCTCTAAAAAATAGGTAGTCAATAACTTTCTTAGTTAAACAGAGGGTATGATAAACATTGCTTGCGGGATTAAATAATCTCAACATTACTTTATATTTGAAGATTAATTTGTAATAATTTTACTGGGGGAAACATAAAGTATGGATAGGTACTATAGCTAGTAATACTCCATAATTGGACACTTCATAGAAGGAGGCATGTTGAGTTGTGCGACAAACATTAAAGCTTATGCCTTGTTGAATTTTCGTGCTACCTGTACCAACGTTTTCTCGGAGCGGGATTACTAATAACCACCCTTACAAATTTATTTAACATAATTTTCTCTGATGGGTACTGCTGCCAGCGAAAAATACAGTCCAAAACAAGATCATCATCATCAAAATCAGTTCATTAACTCTCCAAACAAAATCTGATATAAACCAACCGCTATTAATTCTTTCTAAAATAGAAAACCGACTTGTTTATAACACCTCTGTTGCACCCCAAATTTTGACCCCTTAAATTCTCATCATCATTTTAGGAGCATGCTCATAGGATTACCTAACCTTAACCCAGTTCAAGTTTATCTTTGTCAAGTTACAGATGAATCAGGGTTTAGTAAGTCAAATCGAAGCTTAAGGGTTTGTGATTAATCAAAGTTTTAGGCTAATTCAATCATGAAACAAGATCAAGGGTATCATATGATGTCAATTGAGAATCCAATTTGAAGTTGTCACTCCAGAATTAAGAACAGTGCAGTCCAGGATCCCCGATTAGGGTTTTTGACTAGTAAAAGTCAATTGTAGTTTGACTTTGGTGTTCGAAGGTGTTTTAATGGTGGGAGCATGGTCCATGAAGTCCATATAGCTTAATAAAGTTCATTCAAGAAATTTCAAAGCCTCAGGAGGTCCAGAGCATCAACAGTCGACTCGGTAGCCACCAATCGATCGTTCGGTTGACCGAAAAGTCAACTCTTCAACAATAAGGAATCTGACCTCAAGATGTGAACCAAAAATGTTCCTAATGACATATTGCATCTACCCATAAAATTTCATGACAATTGGATCAAGGGTTGAGGAGTAATCGCAAAAGTTGGGAATTAGGGTTTCAAAAGGGGCAAGACCATAACTCCTTAACCACACATCCAAATGAAGTGGTTCAAAGCTCATTGGAAAGCTCTTGACAAATCCTACAAATGTCCCTAAGTGGTCCATGATCAGAAAATGCATAGATTTGGAGTTATGACCAAATTCATTTTAAGAAGGGAAAAAGATTTAGAAAATTTTCACTTTTAAGCTCATTTTTTAGCAACTTTGAGAGGTTTTTTGGCCAAGTTCCTTTGAGAATTTGAAACTCATGAAACCATGAATGTTTTAGAGCTATTTTAGGGATTTCTAAAAAGTACTAGAACATCTCAATAGCATTTGTGAGCTGAGAGTTATGGATTTGGCAAGATGGTGTTTTCACACTTGAGTCCCACATTGACAAAGTTTCAAAAATCCATTCTTTCATCAATTGGACCAATCTCAGCTTTTGAATCATGTTTTATCTGATATGTAGAGACTTTGTAGCATGGAAGTACAAAGGAAATGCAGAGGAAATGGAATTGGCCAAGTTTGCAAGTGGACTTGCAAGTTGCCTTGCAACTTGCATTAAAATATTATAAAGGAAGCAAGAGGTGGAAAGTGAATTCTGAACCAGCCATGAACCTACACTCTCTAGCCTGATTTTAGCCACTCTAAACTCATCATGATGCTTGACTTCAAGCTTACCTCCAAGCCAAGAAAACTCTTTTGGGAGGTTGGATCCAAAAAGCAACTTTTCCCTCTTAGGATGGAAATCTTCAAATCTGTCCATACCTATGCTTTGCCTATAAATAGAGGCACTCTCCACTTCACTCAACACACATGAACTCTTCTAAAAACCAGAGAAAGTTCAAACTCTCACTCTTTCACACTTTGTCTCCAAAATCACCAAAATCACAAAACCACAAAAAAGCTACAAAATCTGTCTTGGTACAACAGCTGCCAAAATCATTTCCCTACACTCAAACTCACCAAAGATCATCCACACAATCCCTAAATATGGTATAGAAGGTGTCCATACCCTTAGACCACTCAAAGACCTTACCATTCAAAAACTCAACTTCCATACCAAGTAACTTTGACCACAATGCATAAAATTTGCCAAATCATATTCTAGGAATTTTCTTGATGTTCTAATCACTCAAACACTTCATATATATAATAACTCAACTGTCCAAGACATTGAGGATCATTGGTAAAGCTTATTTCTCAAACTGTCACAAAGTTTGCATATTGCTTCAAAAAGAAGAAAAGTTTCAAAGCTAGGAGTGGTTGAAGTTCTCTGGTTTTCTTGGCTCTTTTGCTTGTTCAAAGTTTGTCTACAAGAGGTAGGTACCATTGAACCTCATCTCATTCATTGCAATGTCATAAAAATCACATTGATGTGTTTGTTATGCAATTTGGTTTACCACTGTTTTGTGTGCATATGCTAAATTTTGTGTTGTTGGAAGTGTGGTTGCTTTTGTTGTCCTAACAGATTTGTTATAATGTATCTAATATGTATGTGCCCTTGCTTGTCATGAAACTTCACTCTCATTGAAAAACTGCCCTGTTGCAACAATGAACCAAACTGTTTTTGCATCAAACCTGCCACTTTTACTTAAACTGACTTTCTGGTTGATCTTTATGTTCAAATTCATGTATCAACATGTTTTCAATATGTGTATATGAGCTGTTTGATCCATTTGTGCATAGAACTGTTTTTGAATTCCTTCATACTTCATCAAATGGCCAAAAAGGCAACTTGCATACCATTTTTCATACCAGCTTGTCTTGAAGTCATTTTTGTGTTGGAACTCATTTGTGAGCATATTTGGAAGGTGTGTGCATGATTGATTTAACTTGAATATGCCTAAAACTGATTTTGGATTTTTCATGCATCTCAAAGTGGCAAAGAGCAATTTGAATGTCATTTTCTGCCATAGACTGTTTTGGACTGGTTTTTGTGTTTGTTCTCATTCATTACCATGTATGTAATGTGTGTATGTGATTCACTTGACCAAAGTATGCATAAAACTGGTTTTTGACTTTTCATGGACACCTCAAAATGCCAAAACTGCAGCCCGAATACCATCCTCAACCACAGACTGTTTTGAGCCATTTCTTATGTTTAAGTTCACTTGTTACCATGAATATGATGTGTATGTGTGATCTAATTGGACTGATTTTGCTTTAAACCTGAATTAAGCTCTCTCATGCATTTCATAAATGCCAACTTGCACTTAACATACCAGTTTGCATAAAAACCTGTTTTGAACTATTCTTGGTGCTGAAATTCATTCAATAGCATGTATGTGACTTGTGTACATGACTTATTTGACTTGTATGTGCATAGAATGAGAACTGAACATCATTATGCATCATATTCATGACACTTTGCAACTTGAGTACCATTTCTCATGACAGTCCTTTTTTAACTTCAATTTGTATTTGAATTCACTCAATACCATGTATGTGTGGTGTGTATATGATTAATTTGGTCTAAAAATGTTTGGAACTGAAATTGGACATCATCATGCATTTCACAACACAATTTTGCAACTTGACAACCATTTTTCATCACAGTATGATTTGAACTCTCTTTTGTGTTTTGAATCATTCATTATCATATACATGGTCTGTGAGTAATATTGGTTTGAATTGAAAGTAGTTAGAACAGGTTTTGAGATTCAAAATGCATTCCAAACATCTCCAAAGCATGTACTATCGGGTTTTGAGTTGGGGGAGGAATTTCAAAAAACTAATGCCATCATCATGTTCCTCATTCAAAAACACACAATTTAGACCTAAAGTTTGTGAAAAACCATTGAGAATTGACTGAGTTACACTTGAAAATGCAAATCCTGAGTTTTGGCTTATTTTGTGCCCAGCCTGCCATGAATCTAGCCCATATATTTTAATGGGGTGGCATTTGTACTTGGATGTATAGCCACCCCAGTGGTAATCACTCTGTCACAAAAGCGCCTATGACCATGCTTGCCTGGGTTCGACCCCTGAGGAGGGCAACCCTTTTATTTTATTTTTTACCATTTTTTATCCAAACTTCAAAAAATCACATCTCACTCATTTTTAATCATTTTTCACCCGTGCTTTTTGCATTGTGTTTATTTTTATGTCTACTTTCATGTCATATTTTAAAATTCCATGTTTGTTTAAATTTTCATCCCTTTTGACCACTTGCAAGATAGTTGTGTTGTGTGATCGTTATCGCATATACTGATGAATTTCTTTCTTGTCATACTTGTGTATGTTGTGATATTTGTTTACATTCATTTCCTTAATGTTAGTCAACATGCTAGAATTTTGTCTTTGGGATGTTACCATGATTACTTTGCTTCCTCTGAGGAATTTACCTAAGCTTGATCTGTCGTCACATTTCTTGCTTGATCATTTGCTTTGATTGTCATCAATGCATCCTTGTTTTTACTTTTAACAAGTTCATTTAATGGTTGTCACCATGCTTTTATCTTCATCATGCCTAGTACTTTGTTAATTGTTTTCTTTTCCCCAAGTGATGAAACTTGTTAGTTCTCATCCAGGTTGCTTCCCCTCTGTCATTCCAAAGGAAAAGTCTCTCCATTGACCCTTGTGTCATGGAAAGCTCATTCACCCTCTTCTTGACTTTGTTAAGTCACTTTAACCTTAGTTTAGAAACCATTAAACTTTACTTTAAGTCTAAGGAGCCCACCTGTACTAGGAGTGTTCTTCAACTAGAACCCTAGGATAGAGTTTGTCAACTCTATGTAAGAATCATTGTCATGATTTCTTACTTTCCCTTTGAGTGTTACAATCTAGATTAGGGAGTTTTATCAAACTCCACACAAACATTGTCATGTTTGTTTTCCCCTTTGAACCTTGATCATAATCAAGTGTTCTTTATCCCTTGTGAGGTGAACTACGATTGCTCTGATTCTATCCTAGTTAGGATACGTAGGCAGAAGATGCGATGTCTTTGCAAGCAAACTTAAAAGACCATCACTAGGTCTTTACCTATCCCTTATCCTAATCCCAAAACATATCACATTTCACAAACTTAGCAAACAATCAAACAAAAGGTTCATGTAGAGTAC